>ML104638.1:0-239755 GCA_003697995.1 Taxidea taxus jeffersonii | reverse complement strand
AAAAAAAAAAAATCATGCAGTGCTGTGTCCTGGGGCCCAGTCTGAGCTGCCTCTGTTGCCTACCCATTCTTTCTGCATGATGGGTAGTCTCTTGATCTCCAGGTTTGTTGACTGAATGACTAACAATAATCAAACTCACCATCAGCTGACAGCCCCGGGGACTCTATTGTACCCTGGGCTAGAAGCAGTCCATCTCCTGCCTTCACCCACCTCTAACCTAGGTCCATTCTGAGTCTAATCCCATACCTCCCAGGAGAAGGCCTTCTTTTTTTCCCCAATTTTTTTTTTTAAGATTTTATTTATTTATTTGACACACAGAGAGGGAACACAGGCAAGGGGAGCGGCAGGCAGAGGGAGAGGAAGAAGCAGGCTCCCCACAGAGCAGGGAGCCCAACATGGGGCTCCATCCCAGGACCCGGGGATCATGACCTGAGCAGAAGGCAGACACTTAAACCACTGAGCCACCTGGGTGCCCCTCCCCCAAGTTTTATCATAGTTTTATTTTTTTATGGTTTCATTTGCATTTTTATTGAAGTATGATTAACATACAATGTTACATTAGTTTCAGGTGTGGAAGGCCTTCTTTATGTTCCACTCATTTCACCCTGCAGCAACCACACCCATGATGCTGCCAGTCCTGGCTATTCTATTTTAGGGAGAAACAGCACAAGGGAGTGAGAGAGACACATTACCCTTTCACAGGGAGCCCAGCCTCCTCTGCTCTCTGTGGTCCTGGGTCAGCCGGTAGTGCATTTCCTGTTCAGCAAGGCAGGCCCGTGGTCTTGAGCTTCACCATTTGTGGCAGGAACCCAGAAGTTCCTCCCACCACATCCTCCCATGAACCCCCTCTGCTTCATCAAGTGTTCAAGGAGGTTTTCCTGAGCCCAGCTGGGCTCTTCTCCCACCCTGTAGTGGACCCAGAGCCTTCTGCTCCAGAGGCTTCAAACTCCTCTCATCCACCATGTCCTTTTACCTTGGCTTCTGAAGCAGCAGGCCTGGAGTTGGAGAGGGTCCTGCTGGGGTATTGGTGGGAGGGGACTGGGCAAGATATGGTCACAAATAACTGGGAATGACACTGGGCTTTCAAGAGCATGAGGAGCAACCAGAACACTCATGCACTGCAAGTTTGGGAAACTACATGTTGGCTCTACGCACAAGTCATGATCCAGCAATTCCACTCTTGGGCATAGGCCCGATAAAAGGAAGTGTACCTGTCCATTGAAAGCAGTATAATTTGTCCAAGGAAACTGTCCAAATGCCCATCGTCAGCACTGTTCACACAATGGAAGACTTAGAGCAATGAGAATAAGTATCATTGTCTCAGGCAATACCACTTTCAAATTCAGACTATACTGAGGGAGAGAAGCCGGACAACAGACCACATAGCAGCATGCATCATTTATAAGTTCAAGAACAGGGGCGCCTGGGTGGCTCAGTGGGTTAAAGCCTCTGCCTTCAGCTCAGGTCATGATCCCAGGGTCCTGGGATCGAGCCCCACATAGGGCTCTCTGCTCAGCGGGGAACCTGCTTCCTCCTCTCTCTCTCTGCCTGCTTCTCTGCCTACTTGTGATCTCCATCTGTCAAATAAATAAATAAAATCTTTAAAAAAAAAAAATAAGTTCAAGAACAGGCAGAACTAATCCAAGGAGATGGAGGTCAGAGCATTGGTTAACTCTCAGCAAGGGATATGCCTGAAACGGAGCACCAGGCTAGAGGGGGCTTAGGTGAGGCTGGCAATGTACTTTTTTTTTTTTTAAGATTTTATTTATTTATTTGTCAGAGAGAGAGAGAGAGAGAGCGAGCGAGCACAAGCAGGAGGAGCAACAGGCAGAGGGAGAAGCAGGCTCCCCACTGAAAAGGAGCCCGATGCAGGACTCCATCCCAAGACCCTGTGATCACAACCTGAGCCAAAGGCAGACACTTAACTGGCTGAGACACCCAGGCATCCTGAGGCTGGTAATGTTCTGCTCCTTTGTTTGGATGCTGCTTACACAGGTGGTTCATTTTGTGAAATTCCCTGAGCTACACGCTTATGATGGGTGCATTTTTCTGTGTGGCAAATGTCCATAAAAATTTTACCAAAACACCACCACCAAAAAAATAATCACAACACCGACCTTTAATTCATCCTCCTGCAGCCAAAAACTGATTAACAAGCTTCTCACCACCCCCTCCTGCTTCAAACTTTTCTGGCTCCTCAACCCCCTGGGGCCTTGGTAATAGGCACCAACCACCTCTCCCAGCCTAGTGCTCATTACACTCAGTTTCAACCCCCTGGCATTTTCTGTTCTTTGACTTTGCTCACACTAACTTCCAGGCTCCTGACCACTTTGCTCTTGGCAGGGCTTCCTCCTCCCCTGCCTTCTCACACTAATTCGTACTCATCTCCTCAGTTCAGAGTTGATGCACGCCTTGTGGCTAAAGGATACACCTGCTTCTATGTCTCCAGAGTACCCTAGACATCCCCACCAGAGTAGCCATCGCTCCTCTTGTCATTGCCTGTCTTGTCTGTCTCCTTCATGAGCTGGAGGGTTCCATGAGGGCAGGGACTGTGCCTCTTTTGCTGTCTTATCCCCACACTTTGCCTGTGATTGAGTTGATGCTCCATAAATACTTGCCGAATGTGTGGATGAATGAATCAACTGACCCTGCCCTGCCCGCTTACATGGTCACCAGCCTCTTCACTCTACAGTGAGGAAATCATAGTCTGGCAAGGGGTCCAAGCATGCTTGGCTGGCGGGGTCATGGCCCAAGTCCCAGGGCTGTAAGGTTGCCTCAGGAGCTGCTACTGCCCACCCATCCTCCACCAAACAGAGCTTCTGCTATGCTCACTCAACTTGGGAAGATGAGAAACTCCACTCAGCCAGAAACCTTGAGCTCCTCATCTGGCTCTGCCCCCAAAGCCTGTCTGGATGTTGGGCTCATGGCTCATGTGTGCTGCGTGAGAAGGAAACCTTTGGCCACTGACTAGAAGCAAAGCAGCCGGGATGGGGAGGGAACTGGCCTGGGCAGGGCATGAGCTGGGCTGGGTCACAGAGCAAGCACAGAGAAAGCCATATGACCATTGTGAACAGAAAGGAAGGGAAAAATTGCTCTAGGTTAAAAGAGAATAAAGAGACACAACAATATGTGACACAGGAACCTTGACTGGATCCTGGCTTCAAAGCAAAGTAGCTCAAAGTCATTTTGGTGACAATAAGGGACAAAACTAAAGACATGTTTCTACATTAGCATATCCCCACTATCACCATCTGATATAATACATATTTTGCTTGCTTGCTCATTGTCTATCTCCCCAGAGCATAAGAATTTATGCTCCAAAAGGGGAACCCTCCTACACTGTTGGTGGGAATGCAAGCTGGTGGGACCACTCTGGAAAACAGCATGGAGGTTCCTCAAAAGGTTGAAAATAGAGCTACCCTATGACCCAGCAATTGCACTACTGGGTATTTACCCTAAAGATACAAACGTAGTGATCCGAAGGGGCATGTGCACCCAAATATTTATAGCAACAATGTCCACAATAGCCAAACTATGGAAAGAACCTAGATGTCCATCAATAGATGAATGGAAGGGCGCTTGGGTGGCTCAGTGGGTTAAGCCTCTGCATTCGGCTCAGGTCGTGTTCTCAGGGTCCTGAGATCAAGCCCTACATTGGGCTCTCTTCTCAGCAGGGAGCCTGCTTCTGCCTGCCTCTCTGCCTACTTGTGATCTCTTTCTCTCTGTCAAATAAATAAATAAATAAAATCTTTTTAAAAAACCAGATGAATGGATAAAGAAGATGCTGTGTACACACACACACACACACACACACACACACACACACACACACAATGGAATACTATGCAGCCATCAAAAGAAATGAAATCTTGCCATTTGCAACGACGTGGGTGGAACTAGAGGATATTATGCTGAGCAAAATAAGTCAATCAGAGAAAGACAATTATCATATGATCTCTCTGATATGAGGAATTTGAGAGGCAGGGCAGGGGGTTGTGGAGGTAGGGAAGGAAAAAAAATGAAACAAGATGGGTCAGGAGGGAGACAAACCTTAAGAGACTCTTAGTCTCAGGAGACAAACTGAGGGTTGCTGAGGAGTTGGGGGTAGGAGGGATGAGGTGTCTGGATTATGGACATTGGGGAGGGTATGTGCTATGGTGAGTGCTGTGAATTGTGTTAAGCCTGATGATTAACATACCTGATGATTAACATACCTGATGATTAACATACCCCTGGGGCAAATAATACATTATATGTTAATTAAAGAAAGCAAAAACAAACCAAATAATGGTAAAAAAAAAAAGAGTAAAAAAAATAATTTATGCTCCATTCTAAATATTTGTTGAGTAAATGACCATGGTATATATAATTCTACAACTGCCGATGTTACCTTATGTTTCAAGAGTGATTCAAGTTAACAACCACTGTGCTCATTTTATTAATTTGACCTGCTTCTAATATTGCATCATATGTGATTCAAAGCTTATCTCTTCCATTTTCCTAATGAGGACCATTTCCCGTCTTTCACTATTCCAAGAAATGTTACAGTAAATACCTTTACTTGTGTCTGGGAGTATCTCTAAGGTTGGCCAGCTCTGGGAGTGGAATGGCAGGTCAAAGGCATCTTCAACATTACCAAATACGGTAAAACCATTCTCTGAGTTGCTTATACCAATTTACAGCCCCACAAATTCCCACATCCTCACCAGGAGAATTTTGCCACATTTAAAATCTGTGGCTTATCTAATGGGTGCAGATGAGATTTTTTTTTTTTTTTAAGATTTTATTTATTTGTTTGAGAGAGAGAATAAGCAGTGGGGAGGGGCAGAGGGAGAGAAAGATAGAAGCAGACTCCCCACTGAGCAGGGAGCCCATTGTAGGGTTCAATCCCAAGACCTGGAGATCATGACCTGATCCAAAGGTAGACACTTAACCGACTGAGCCACCCAGATGCCCCCAGATGAGATTTTAAAAACAGAAAATGCAATGTTTAGTGAGCTTGAATTTGGCCAGAAACTGTAGTAAATCCTTTACATGCATTTAACTTAAATAGTCTTGTGCAACAACCCGGTGATGTAGGGAAATCTCTACCCCTCCTGCGGAGGTAAGAAAGAGGCTGTGGGTTGAGCGCTTTGCTACAAGGATAGAGTAAAGCTGGGACGCCTGGGTGGCTCAGTTGGTTAAGCAGCTGCCTTCGGCCCAGGTCATGATCACAGCGTCCTGGGATCGAGTCCCACATCAGGCTCCTTGCTCGGCAGGGAGCCTGCTTCTCCCTCTGCCTCTGCCTGCCACTCTGTCTGCCTGTGCTCGCTCCCTTTCTCTCTCTCTGACAAATAAATAAATAAAATCTTTAAAAAAAAAAAAAAAAAGGATAGAGTAAAGCTGTCACTGACCCATGGCTACCAGACCCAAAACTTGCATCTTAACCACATTCCCTGCTGCCTCATAGTTTCCATTTTTTCTTTGATATTTTTGTCATTGCCCTAGATTTCTTTTTTTTTTTTAAGATTTTATTTATTTATTTGAGAGGGAGAGACAGAGTGAGACAGCATGAGAGGGGAGGTCAGAGGGAGAAGCAGACTCCCCATGGAGCTGGGAGCCCAATGTGGGACTCAATCCCAGGACTCCGGGATCATGACCTGAGCCGAAGGCAGTTGCTCAACCAACTGAGCCACCCAGGCGCCCCTGCCCTAGTTTTCTATACTGACCGTGTGTTACTTCTATAAGAGACAAAACAGCCTTAATAAACTTTGTTTTAAAATAGTTTTGAGGTTGTATCCTGTCCCTGCTTCCCAGCAATAAAGACGGCCAGGATTGGCCCAGTGCTCACAGCCTCTCTCCTGCACACCCTTATGAAAATGAAGGAAGGTTGTCCCCAGACTGTGGGGGTTGGGTGTGAAGGCCTTCTCTGGGGCTTGTTCAGACTCCCCAGAGGCATCCTCAGTTATGCCTCTCATCTGCTGGGCGCCACTCACCAGGTCTTGTTGGTGCTGGGGTCGTGGTGCAGAAGGGAGCTGAGCACATAGGGTGTGTCTCCCTCAGGAGTCACCCAGATCCGGGCCTCATCCACATTGAAGGCCACCAGAGGAGCAAGGCCTGTGGAGAAAAGAGGAATGTTTAATAAAAGAGGTGCCTGCTGGGCCTTTGACTCCTCCTATCATTCAGCCACATCTTGTGGTGTCATCATCCCCATTTTATTTTTAAAGGTTTTATTTATTTATTTGACAGACAGAGATCACAAGTAGGCAGAGAAGCAGGCAGGGGGTAGGGAGCAGACTTGCTGCTGAGCAGAGAGCCCAATGCGGGGCTTGATCCCAGGACCCTGGGATCACGACCTGAGCCGAAGGCAGAGGCTTTAACCCACTGAGCCATCCAGGTGTCCCTATTTGAAAACTAACTAAAAAATTTTGAGGAAATATTGATATTGACAGATTGCCCCGCACAGAGGCTGTGCCAGTTCATACAACAACAGAATAGGATAAGTCCTGTTTCCCCACAGCGCAGCTTGGGCTGTGTGCAGACCTTTTCATCCTTGTTTTGAAAGAGTATCTTATCATTTTGTTCCAAAATATATTTTTAAATTATGAATGAGGTCAAGCCTCTTAATTTTTAAGTTTTTTTTTACCACCTATTCACATACATTATCCATTTGTATGAAGTATTTATTGCTTTCTTATTAATTTGTAAGAGCTTTTTGAATCAAAAGAAATTATCAATGTGATAAAGATCGTTTCTCACTTAGCTATTTCACTTGCATGATATCTTTCCCCACATTTATAGTTTATTTGCAGTCATTTTTCATTTGTGACTTGAGTTTTATGTTATGCTTCCCCATTCAGTGATTATTTTTTTAAGTTCACTCACATTTTCCTCTATATTTGGTTTTTTGTTTTGTTTCACTTCTTACACATCAATCTTTGATCCATCTATATTTTATTTTTTGTGTATGAAGTAAAATAGTGATCCAGGTTTTACTTTTTCTCCCCACAAATAAAACTGTCTCAACATTATTTCTTGAATAGCTCATCTTATCCCCATAGACTTGCAGTACCACTTTTATCATTCTCAGAACTCCCATATGCATCTGGGCCTCTGTTGGGACTTGGTTCTGCCCTAGTGACCTCATTGTCTCCTGCTTGGATACATTCATTAGTCTCCCAACCTTTCTCTTCCAAGTCTTGTCCCTCTGAATACGTCCTCTCTATACCAATTACCAGAAGGAATTCTTAGAAGCATGGTCTGACCATGCCACTCCACTGTAAAAACTCTAATGTATATTTACATAGAAAAAGGGCAAGGTGAAGTTAGGTAAACAGAATTCATCTGTTCAACTACTGTTCAATGAACAACTTTTTGCAGTAGTTCTTGAAAACCTATGCTACTTTTTGGAAAACACTTTTTTTTTATGGTGGCACAACGACTTTTTCCTCCCCAAATACACCACATTAACATGCTATAAGGAATAATGTTTTGATACCATACTTTTAGGCAAGAACATACTAAATTTAATAAAACAGTTTCTAGCCCAACAATATCATAAGAAACAAATGTGCAAGGCTTGCCTTGTTTGGATAAACCCAAATGCTTTGTTTTTTTCATATATGTGCTGATTGAAAGGGCTGGAGAGGTAGTAGCTTCTGTGATTCTGAAGTCTGTTAAATGCATAAGCTATTCCATGTATTTTGCAGTACTTTCAGGTTTAGTATTTATTTTACCCTCAGTAAAATAATACACAGTAAAATAGCACAGTATTTTTCTGTGCTATAACTTTATTTTTAAAGGTAGTTTGAATATGAGATAACCATGAGTACCCAAAAGACTGAAGAAACAGTGAAGAAATGGTGCAGAAGGAAAATTATAGCTTTCACAATGACTCCTTCACAACTAACCACTACTCATCATTAAGTCTTCATTTCCTCTTTTAATGAGGACATTAAACCTTTACTGCAGTAAGTTGTATATGTAAATTGTATTTTTATATTCAAAATTTTTTTAGTATAAACTTGTTTTATTGACCAATTAATAAATTTTTTCCATCAGAAAAAACTGTTTGGGTATTGAACCAGTTTTTCCACTGAAATTGATGGAATTTTTAAACCAGTTAATGGCTTTTCCCTTAGCAGTAGAGATTTTAAAAAGCAAATTAAATACATTAGGCAAAGGAAAAGTTTACAGACTATTATATAAGGAAGAGAAAGAAATTCATACATACAAATATGTTGTTCTTCATTTACCAAGAAGATATAAATTTAAAATTTGTATGTATCCAATAACAACACTTCAAAATATGTAAAAATATTAATTGAAATAAAAGGAAAAATACGGGGCGCCTGGGTGGCTCAGTGGGTTAAAGCCTCTGCCTTTGGCTCCTCAGGTCATGATCCCAGGGTCCTGGGATCAAGCCCCACATCAGGCTCTCTACTTAGCAGGGAGTCTGCTTCCTCTTCTCTCTCTGCCTGCCTCTCTGCCTACTTGTGCTGTCTATCAAATGAAAAAAAATTTTAAAAAAAAGAGAAAGACTAGGAACAAAACAGACCATACTGTATAATTCCCTTTACACAAAGTTTAAAACAGGCAAAATAATGTATGGTACTAGAAGTTAAGAGAGTGGTTATCCTTGGCGATGACATAATGAATGACTAGAGGGAGGTACAAACGGTACTTCTGGGCCATTGGTCATATTCTGTTTCTTGAAATGGGTACTGTCAACATGGATTTGATTTAATTTGAAAAGTCATTAATCAGAATTTTATTGTATAATTCAAAAAAGTTTACATTAAAATATAATTGTAAGTTTCTAAAACATATTGAATATATAAAAATTCTGTAAGTTAATAATAATACTTAAGAGAGAAGAAAAAACCTCCAAAACAAGCCAAAACACTGTATTGGTTAGCACTGTAAGTAATGAGGGCACCATCCCCTTACTCTAAAAATTGTTTATTAAAGAGAAAATACTAAGTAATTTTCTTATCTTTCCTGTATAAATTGCACTTCAGGGTCACCAAATAGTCCTAGTTGATGTGGGCAGAATAATAAAATCATAAAAACACAATTTTGCAAACCATTGTACAATAATGAATTCAGGCCACGATCATCAACAGATAAAACTACTAGAAGGAAGTTTGATAGGAAACTTTACAATTAGATTGACATCCCTGAACCCAATGGTCAATCTTAACATCCCCAAAAATGAGTCTTCAGACATATGTGCCTCAGAGTGTGACACCATAGGAAGGTTATAGGAGTCCCAGACTCTGCATTTTCAACAAGCTCCCAAGTGGTACCCACATTTTGAGTAGCAAGTCTTTAAAATACTTCAGCAAAAGAAACACAAAGGGAAATGAGATAAATCTAGGAAATATGGCAAAATCCCTACAATAGAGTATGCTTTCCAAAAACATTAAACCTGAATTTAATGAAGTCATTAGTGCTAACATTCAGGTTTTGGGAAATTCCGGGGATAAAAGGGCAAACCACACCAAAAGGAAGCAAACACACAAATCTTGAATGACACTCTTCTACCAGACAAGCCACCAAGCCCTGCAGTAAAGCAAAGACTTGAAAAGGACACACAACCCAAAATATAGGGAACTGGCCACTCTAGACTAAGAGGCATAGCAACCAAATGTAATCTGGACCTTGTTTGGATCTTGACTCCAAAAAACTTATTGTTAAAAAGTGATAAACTGAGACAGGAAGATTTGAATATGGACACTCCCAAATTATTGCTAAGTTTCTTAGATGATAAAAACATTGTGGACTAGTAAGAAAAATAACCACATACCTCAGAAATGTGTACTGAAGTGTGTGGGGTGAAACGACACAATATTTTGGGTTTGCCTTATAATAATGCTTCTGAAACATTAAAATGCTAACAGATCACCCAAGTTTCTTGTTAAAATACAGATTCTGATTCAGTAGATCAGGAGGTGGGACTGAGAGCCTAGTCTAACAAGATCTTAGGTGATGTCTTGCTGCTGGTCACCACACCAAATTTTGAGCAGCACAGCTTTAAAGGAAATCAAAGGGAATATGAAATGATGCAGCAAGTATGGCAAGTCTTGATAACATTGTAATCTGGGTGATGGGTATACCGACTTTATTATAGTTCTTTTGTTTTTGTACATGCTTAAAATTTTGTTAAAAACACACCTTTCAAAGGTTCAGGAGGGGGTGCATTGTGAGAAGGCAGTGTTCAATCTCTCATTTCTCAATTCCCAAGCCCTCTCCCTGAGGCCGGCAGAAAGTAGACATCTGCACTTTATTTCTTCTCCCTTGTACTTTGGCCTTGCCTGGAATGATTTGTGGCAATTCATAAAAATATACAAGACAGTAAGGTAAAGCTTATTTTTAAATGATGGGGCAAGCCAAAAAAAAAAAAAAATGAAGGAAAGTGACAATTAGAAAAAAGGGATGAGGGGCTCCTGGGTGGCTCAGTTGGCTGAGCCTCCAACTCTTGATTTCGGCTCAGGTCATAACCTCAAGGTTGTGAGATTGAGCCCTGCACTGGGCTCTGCACTCAGAGAGGAGTCTGCTTGAGATTCTCTCTACCCCTGTCCTTCTGCCCCTTGCCCACTTGTTCTCTCTCTCTCTCTCTCTCAATAAATAAATCTTAAAAAAAGAAAATGAAAGAGGGATGAACATGAAAGGGCACAATTAAACCAGGAAGGAGGCCAGCTGGCTTGTGCATCAGCAAGTGCTAGCACTTTCTATGGTGGGTCCCTCTTTGCTCTGAACACAGTATAAGGTCACAGTGGATGCCAAATAAAATTGTTGAATAACTGCATAAATGTATGAACTTTCTTGAAGTCAGTATAAGGATGAAAATGATCAGTTGTATTATTCACAGAGACCACACAACTGGGAAAAGAATTATTCTGGTGAAGCAGGAAAACAAACAGAACACCAGAAAAAATTTTTCCCAAGGTTCTCTTCACAAGAACAATGAATGAATGGGGCAGAGTAGAGTTAAAACAAACAGACAAAAACAAACAAAAAACAATAGCAGTGAATGAACAAACTTGCATCCCAAGTTACCTGGGAACTGTTCTTTGTGT
Organism: Taxidea taxus jeffersonii; assembly: GCA_003697995.1. NCBI lineage: Eukaryota > Metazoa > Chordata > Mammalia > Carnivora > Mustelidae > Taxidea > Taxidea taxus. The sequence goes on along the minus strand of ML104638.1, from coordinate 228,695 downwards.
CTTACTTGCCACCACCCAAAGTATAATACAGAAAACATAATCAGACCATGAGCAATTCCCATTTGGGGGGCCATGGATCACTTTTGAGAATTGAGTATGAGCAGCAGAGCCCATCCCACCCAACCAAGTGTACATTTCCAAGTCTTATCCTTGCTGAAAGTGCTCTGCTCTGAGGTGATCTCCCGCCTTCCTCCTGATTCTTCCCATTCACCTTCTCCAAGAGGCTTTCCTGACCTCCAGACCCCTAGGTAGGCACGCTGTATCCTTGAAGCCTTTTATCACAAACTGACATTACTCTCCTCAACTCCTTGTTTACTTACTATTGCCTGTTACTTATTGACTGTTTCCCCCTGCCACCAATGAGCCCCTCTGAGGGCAAAGACTGTGAGTCAGCCTTGTCCACCATATCATCCCAGGGCCACTGTGGCCTATACCTACTAGGTGCTGGATGGGTGAAAGGGGCTCAGAGACAATCCCTGTGGACAACCCATGGACCCTCAAGGGGTCCATGGATACAGGATTGGACTCAGGCTCCTTGGCTCATTTTATGAGAAGCCCTGTGTTTCTTGATCAGTCAGGTTAGGGTACACAAACTGATTAGGAGAGAATTAAAAAGTAAGAACTAATGGTGACAGGGCAGTGCACTCGGTTAAGCTTCCGACTCTTGATTTTGGCTCAGGTCATGATCTGTGTTGTGAGACTGAGCCCCACATGGGGTGTAGAGCTTACTTAAAAATAAAATTAAAAGGGCGTCTGGGTGGCTCAGTTGGTTAAGCACCCCACTCTTGTTTTCAGCTCAGGTTGTGATCTCAATGTCATGAGATGGAGCCCCAGAGCCCCGGGTTTGGTGGAGTCTGAGCTCAGGGAAGAGTCTGCTTAAGATTCTCTCTCCTTGGGGTGCCTGGGTGGCTCAGTGGGTTAAGCCTCTGCCTTTGGCTCTGGTCATGATCTCAGGGTCCTGGGATCCAGCCCTGCATTGGGCTCTCTGCTCAGCAGGCAGCCTGCTTCCCCCTTCTCTCTCTGCCTGCCTCTCCACCTACTTGTGATCTCTCTCTCTGTAAAAAAATAAGATTCTCTCTCCCTCTCCCTCTGCTCCTCACAGCTTTGCCATCTCTAAAATAAATAAATAAATAAATAAATAAATAAATATTAATTTAAAAAACGAGTAAGAACTAGCAAATTCTTGCAAGGGGTGTCTAGGAGGCTTTCTTTCCATGTTTTCCAGTATAACTGATAGACAAGGTTTGAAACCCCTGAGATAGGTCCAGTCTCCTCATCCGGGCATCTGTGGCATCTCCCTGCCTAGCACAATGCCCACTCTCCCAGGTCTGCTCTCCAGCCATTTTATGCCCCTCTATACCCCACTCCCTCAACACCATCCCCATATCTCCCACTTCTGGGCCCTTGTCCAAGCAGTTCCCCCGACCAGTATGCCTTCTTTGTTCTCACAGCAGCCCCATCTTTTGGGGCCCTGCTCAGGCGCTCCCTACTCCCAGGAGCTACTTCAGATTCTCAGCTAGAGTAACTCACTGGTCCCTGAGCCTCCACCACATCCTGCGGTGTGTCTGGCTCTGACTAAATCCTGTCTAGGTCAGAGTGATCTGTGATTAAGTCTGTCTCCCCCAAAACGTGATCTGAGCTATCAATGACACCCCTCCCCCCCTCAACCACAATGCCCAGTTCAGCATAGGGCCAGACCCAGAAGTGTCCTGGAAATGTCAGAGTAGGCCAGAAATTCTTGTTCACCACCCCACCCATCCCCATTTTTGCCTTGTTCACCCGAGGGATCTTGATGCAAGATCATTGAAAGGTGGGAAGGGGCAGCAGATGAGCAGAGAGATAATCATGGCTACCTTCCCAGATCACCTGATTTCTTCCAGGCACCATGCAGGGTGCTGAGGCTCAGAGAAGTTGTGATTTGCTTGTGGTCCATCAGCAAATTGAATACTTGTGTCTAGGGCCCAGGTATGCCTAACCCAAGCCTTTAGTGAAAGCTGGAGGCACTGAGGGATTGGTAAACAGAGAAAAGAGTTACAAATGGCCCCAGAAGCTGGGCACATTCCCTGCTGGGCAGAGCTCCCAGTTGTGCCAGCCCCTCACTGAGTCTGGGCAGAGCTCTGGGTTAGATAGCTGGTAATTAGGTCAGCGAGAACCTCCTGTGCAGGCACAGTGGCATGAGAACATGTGTAGAGGGGATTTACCATATTCACTCACCGAGCTTCCCTCGTCACCAGGCCCCTGACATTCTACCTTTGCTGGGCTGTCGCCAGATGGGGTAAGCCCTTCCTTTCCCACTGAGACTCAGATGCAGTGTTTCCATAGTGTAGTTGTTATCATGTTCGCCTTCCACTGAGACTCAAGAAAATATAGCATGAACCCCAGACAGAGAAAAGTCCTGTTTCAAATCCTTGCTTTGCCAGAGTCACGATGAAGGACCTTGGGCTTGTCATCTCACCTCAGTTTCCCTACCTGAGATACATGGCTGTGCAGAGCAAACAGGACAATGCCTGCCCAGGGTCTGACACTGAAGGCTCAGTATGTGGGCTCAGTGTTATAACCACAAGGGAGGGCCTCTCATGTTCTGACAGCCTTACCCTCCCTCTCAAGCCCCTCTTATGTGCTGTTAGACACGTGAGCCCAGCCAAACCAGTGTCTGTCACTACACTACCCACAGAGCTGCCTCTCCCAAGCTGTCTCCAGCCACCTAGGCCTGCTGAGTAAGAATAAGACCCTCCCTTCATCCTGTCAGCCACCACTGCCTCCCCCCGCTTAAATCTTTATCTTCCCCCAACACACTGGGCATTTTAGTTTTTTTAAATTTTATTTTATTTAAATTCAACTCATTAGTATATAGTGTATTATTACTGTATAGTGTATTATTAGTCCAGAGTTTTTTCCTACAATTAAGAGTCTTGTGGGCATTTTAAGTACACATTCTCACAGCACTATTCTTGGTTTAGCAAACTTGGGTCCAGGGGGAATGGTTTGTCCAAATTTATATAAGGAGCTAGCTGTAGAACTGGGACTAGAGTTGGGTGTTCTGACAATCAGCCCAGAACACCCAAAAAGGCCTTAGGGGAAACTCATGCCTCACAGCCACATGCAAGTTGCCTGTCCCGTGGGGCAGCTCACCTTCAAGCCACCCACACTGGTCTTTCACACAGGAGCCTCATCATCTCCCCTTTCTCTGGGATTCCACCTTCCAACATGTTAAGTCTCACTGTTGTCACCCTGCTCAAGATCTGCTGTGGCTTCCCATTCCCCTCAGGGTGAGGTCTAAACTCCCTTAGCCTAGTACTCTTGGCCCTCCACATTCCCCACCACCATCCTGGACCTCTTCAGCCTGACTGCCTACAAGCCCCCCATATACACCCTACAAGCCAGCCTTCCAGCAAAGGTTGGAAACATCTGGTACATCTGGCTTACCCACAAACATTGCTCTTCTCGGATGTTTTGCCTTTGCTTGAAACACCCTTTTCCCAACCACCACGTGTGAGATCCGAAGGCATCCTCAATGGACCCACTAGCTCCGGCTAGAGGGTTTGTTGTGCAGCCAGCTTTCTCTTCACACAAGGGCCCCAGGACAAGGACAGTGCACTCTCACACCCTGGGCCCAGCATGTGCTAGGGCAGGGGGTGGTGGTGACAGCAGCCTTCTGCTCCCACTCAAGCTTTGACCTGCATCTTTCTAAACAGACTCCTCATACTCTCTGTCTTTGTCCATACTAAACAGAAATCCCCCCCCTCCAACAGTCTATATTTGCTAAAGACCTCCTCCATCTTCAGGAGCACATTGGACACTGGTCTCTTATCCCTAACAGCCAAGGTTTTCCATCAAATACTTGCCCACAAGTTTTGGGGTGTGCCCTAGGGAGAGCCAGTTCTGAGATCTTCCCACTCCCCATGAGGACCCAACAGGGCCACAGGTCTCAGCCTGAAGTTGGTATAACAGCACAGCAGGCACTAGACTTCTGGCTCCTTCTTTACCATTGCAAGGTGACGATGAAAGGAGAAGTGAGTGGCTGGGGTCACAGAATGGGTAAAGGCGGAGCTGGGGACAGCAGGCTGTAGGGCAGCAGGGCAAGTCAGGGCTAGGAGTGGGGGTAAGGGCGGCTCCAGGGTTATAGTAGGTCTGTGTATCTGCTCCTGGCTTAAAAACTCTTATTAGACAATTGATGTTATCTCATCTGCTCTCACAGATGAGAAGTAGACATCATCATAGTGGGTGCTTGGGGAGGGTAAAAGATCGGGGTCAGGCCAGAATAGTCTAGATTTCCTCCAGTCTAGGGAAGCCCAGCTAGGCACAGTATTCACGGCCCTGGGCCTGGAGTCATAGTCTGAGGGGTTCTCCCCACCCTCCTTGCGTCTCCATGTCACTTTCTCAGACTCTTCTAGCCCGTAAGACTCAGCATCAGTCTCACCTCCTCCAGGAAACATTTCAGGATTGGCCCATCCCTCCATTCCACCTCACAGTTTGGAGCAGAACTGTCACAGCTTCATTACTCCCACTCAGACTGGGGCTGCTGAGGCCTTGCTCACACACCCTTTCCATTGCTTAGCCAAGCTGTGGGCTAAATGATCTCATTGCAAGCCTGCTCCACCTTGCTATCAGTTGTCCATCAGCTTGGGGACTGTCTAGGCCCCAGAGGGGGCTTGATAAATGTCACTTGGATTGGCATTGCTGAAAAAGGCACTGGGGCAACAGCTGTTCATGTCGTCAGAGGCCACCGGAAACAGAGTAGCAGGAGCTCAGAATGATGCCAAGGTTAGCACCCCAGGCCATGGGGTATTCTAGAGCTGGGAGTCAGGGCAGAGGCCTGGGCTTGAGCCCCATTTCTACATGCACTTGCTCGTACCTCTAGACAGTCACTGCACCTCTCTGGGCTCCAGAGTCTAGTCTCTTTTTCAGACATACTTGGTGATGGGGGATCAAAGCCTTAAGCCATAAAAAGTGTGAAACCTTCTCCATACTCTGTATGTGACTGAAAATAAAAAGAAGTCTAAACTGTAAAGTAAGGAAAATGAAGTTCAAAGTTTTGATCTTTTCATGATGATTACTTTGAATATCAAATATTAAAATGTGTCCAAAACGTATGCTTTGCTGGTCCCTTACATGTTTGGTCTGCCTCCTAACGACCAGGGTGGATGCTAATTCTGAGTTCCCCCCAACAATGGATTCAGCTTTCTCAGACAGTCTGGTACTCAGTTGCTGGCCCCTGCCCACCCTTCAAGGAAAACTCAGGCTCCCAAGAGCCTTGAAAACATCTGCTTGATGTTTATCTCATTCTTCTACCAAGCTTCTGAGCAACGCAGGAGACCCGTGGGGAAGCTTGTGCCAATCACTATGCTGGACCACTCTAGGCTTGATCTGAGCTGCCTCCAGGGGCTCGCTGACTGCTCAATCTCGTCCTTAAGGCCTTTTGACAGGTGCAGGCTCATGGCTTGGCTTGCCCCAAGTGGCTTCCATGGTAAGTTTAAAGGCCAGAATGGGAGCTCTCAGGCTGGGGGAAGAGGAAGTGCCCCCCTCCACCCACACACAGTTTCTCATACTAGCCCTAACATCAGAAACAGGAAGCAGGGTCCCCCAGTACATTCACCTTCTACCAGACAGACACATGCCCCCCGCCAAGTCTTTCCTCCATGCTCATGTTCTCAGAGTCCCCCACCCTTATCAGCTGAGCCCCAATCTGGGATGGAAGAGTGCTCTGCTGGGGAGGGTGGACATCATTAGCCTACATACTCTGAGAACAAACTTGTACAGACCCAGGGATCTGCCCAGAATGGATGGTGTAGGGAAAAGGCCCAGGGTGGGGAGGGGAAGCTGACTGGAGGAGGAACAGGGTGGCAGAGTTCTGGAGTCTGAAGCCACAGGATATCAGCACTGCCAACAGCCTCAGAAGCCCTTCTGAACAAGGCTGGGTCTAACCCAGCAAACAAGAGCACCTCCCTTAGCGATTCCCTACGATCTCTGACCTCTCATTCTGAGTGAGCCCCATTTAGACAGATAGCTGTGCTGAGGGCACAGCAACCTCTCAGGACAGGGGGGTGAGGCTGACTTACTGGTTATGTAGAGCAGCGTGTGGAAGAGGCACATCCTAGCTGGAGCAGAGGCAGCAGCGTGGATCTCGGCTTATTCAGCTTCCCCTCCTCTGCTTGGTGGCCAGGAGGCGGGGACAGGCACACACAAGCAAGGACTCACAGGCAGACAGGCACTTTCACATAGACACGGATGTTCCCACTTGTGCACAGCCGGCTGTGAGGCTTCCTCAGCAGTTGTGGGCTGGGTCCTGGAAGCTCAGAGACACTTATCAGCCCTTCCCCATGACCCACACTTTGTGGAACAGTGAGACAAGGTTTAGCCTAGGAACACAGCTCTGGATGTCTTCATCAGATGCTTGAGTGTAGAAGTATCATTTCATTTATCATTCATGTGAGTGAGTCCCAGCCTCCTGCCCTGCTCTAGAACCTACCACCAGATACCTTAGCCCAACACCCAGCCCAGGGTCCTTAGTGGCACTGCCTCAGCAATGAGAATGAGGTCCCCTTCCCACCTGAAGTACCCCAACAGCTAGAAACTGGGATCCTCCACCTGGCCCCTGGACTCAAGGCCCTGAGGCTATGGAGAGCCTGTTAAATGTTAAGACCCAATGCACTGGCTGAAATCAGGGCCTCAGTGAATTCAGTGTGGCTACATTCTCTTTAAAACCTAGCTGTAGTACCATGACGTGGGAACTAACTTAATAGCTCTGAGCTACTGACAGAAAACATAAAAATTTCATTAATCTTTCCAGCATACCTCTGATCCAATCCAGCACCCCCAAAGATATACTGCCAACAGTTTGCAGTCATATTTAAAAGCTAACTTCACAATTCGTCAAATTTTCCCTGGGACCAAGTCTGTTCCAGGTTAAAGGAGACTAAGGAAAGGAAACAAAATGCAGTGTGATCCTGGACTGGATCATAGACCAGGTAAAAAAAAGCTTTCAAAAACATTATTGAACATTATTGGGATAGCTGGCAAAAATAAAACATGTATCTAAAGATTAGATACTACTGTACTAATTAGATAAAATTATACATTTCTTGAATTTGATAATTATGTCATTGTCATATAAGAAATTCCTTATTTCCTAAGAAATTTAGGAAATGTACACTAAAATATTCAAGGGTAAATGGACAGGTGTATGCAAGTCACTCTCAAATAGGTCATGCTTCAGAGATGGAGATCGGGGGACAGAAGGCAGGAGGGAAAGGATGAATGATAAAATATGGCAAAATGTACTTTGTCCTATCCTTGAAACTTTTCTGTAATTTTGAAATTATTTCAAAATAGTCTTAAAAGTTAAAGGATGGAGAAGACCTGTTCAGCAAGAGGTAAAAGTACTAACTGCTCCCTGTCTTGAGAGAGTCAAAAGCTCTGTATCTGTACTCACCAGTGGATACGGGGCAGTTCCCCTCATCTTGCCTCATCGCCTCTGGGCACAGAAGGTGATCTAACTACCCACTAGCCTGAGTCCTGAGAAGCTGGGTAGAGGAAATTTGGAAGAGTGAGGACTTACTGAGACAGGACTGCTGGCAAAGGGCAGCTGGGGGAAGTCTGAGGAACAGTAAGAATCACTGCCATTGACTGAGCAGTAAGGAGGGAATGCCAGATTCAGTGCCAAGGGCCTTCCATGCAAAGCCCTCATCTGATCCTAACAGCCAACCTACTTGGTTATCCTGATTTCCCAGATGAGGATACTGGACTGGAGAGGTTAAGTAATTTGCCTAAGGCCATATGGCTAATAAGTGGCAGAGTTGGGACTTAAGACAAGTCTGTTTCCTCCAGTATCAGGATTCTGAACTACTACAATCCTCCTACCCTCATACCCATGGGTCTAAATTCCTCCCAGTTCATGAGCTTTTAAAAAGCAGAGACCTCATTTCACAAACATATACTGGGATTTTCGCATTACTGGGTGTCATGAACTCAATTGTGTACCCCACTGCCAAATTCGTATGTTGAAGCCATAAAGCCCCAACTTGAGTTTATTTGGAGATAAGGTCTAAAGGCCTTAAAGGGGATAATTTAAGGTCATAAACATATGGCCCTAATGGGCTTAACAGCCTTAGAAAAGGAAGAGAGAGGAGCGCCTGGGTGGCTCAGTGGTTAAGCCTCTGCCTTCGGCTCAGGTCATGATCTCAGGGTCCTGGGATTGAGCCCCACATTGGGCTCTCTGCTCAGCGGGGAGCCTGCTTCCCCACCCCCCCTCCGCCTGCCTCTCTGCCTACTTGTGATCTCTGTCAAATAAATAAATACAATCTTTAAAAAAAAAAAGAAAGAAAAGGAAGAGAGATCTTCCTCTCCATGTGCATGTACCAAGGAAAGGCCATGTGAGGGCACTATGAGAAGATGGCCATCTGCAAGCCAGGAAGACAGCCCTCATTAGGGCTTTCAGACTCTAGACTGTGAGAAAATAAATTTCTGTTGTTTAAGCCAGTCTATGGTATTTTGTTATGGTAGCCTAAACTAATACAATGGACTACCTCCTAAAAAGCCTCCCAAATAAAACACACACTTGGGTGTGTGTGTGTGTGTGTGTGTGTGTGTGTGTGTATGTGTGTGTCTGTTTGTTGGGGAAGGTGGGCTTAGTGGGGAGGAAGCAAGGGAGAGAATCCTCTTATTCTTCTGTAACTGAGGGGTTGGTTTATGGACTAAGGGTCCAAGGGCTTAGGCCTCTTGCTTACCCCACTTCCTTCCTCTTCAACTTAGGCTCCTAATGGTCTTTACAAAAGTAGAGCAAAGATCCTAGAAATCACATTAGCAATAGAAAGAAACCCAGAGACCATCCCAGCTGAGCCCTTCATCTGACAGACAGAAAAACTGAGGTCCAAAGAGGTGAAGGGACTTGTTCCGTCTTCTCCAGTTTGTGTGTGCAAAAAAATGAGTCCCCAGATCTTTAGACCCAGTCTGACACTATTCTACGTGATCATCCTCCAAAGACACTCTACCTGAGCTGAGAGTGCAACCTCCTGATCATAGGCTTCCTGAGTACTCCTTGCCAATGACAAGAGGGGATACACCACATGATTAAACACACAAAAAGCCAGGAAGGGACAGGAAGGTCATGTCTCCTCTCCTGCCAACGGTGTGGGCCTCTTGCCTTCACTAACCTACATCAGTCAGTGGTGAGGGTGACAGGCAATTTGTGAAACACAAAGTTTCACCTACTAAAGAATCTGGTCACGGAAAGATGGCCTCCGAACTGTTGAAGCAAAAACAGGTAAGAACCCTAGGGCAGGGAACTGACTTTGGCAGGTTAATACCACCCACAATCTAGAGTTTTATTTATAGCACAGAAAGTCCCACTTCAGTGCCTAATAATCTGAAATAGGCTTTTGAGCCAGCATTTCCCTAATTGTTCCCAGGAATATCAAAATCCTGTGAAATGCTCATAGAATTTCATTTAAAAAAATGCTACTGTATTTTTTCTTCTAAGATTTATTTTATAAACATGTAAGAAAAGTTCTGGATTTTCATTGGTCAGATTATGCAATAACAATCTGCCTTGAAGCAAGTGTGATATTCTCAAAATTATCAAAAACATTCTGTCCTTTTAGTTCTTAAAGGAAAAAAAAAAGGCTTTAACTTCTCATTTGCTTCCTGTTATGTAAAGTTTAAAAGCAAATACTCGTTACCAAATTTATTTGTACAGCAATTAATTAATCTGTGAAGCCATGATTTGCTGTTAATGTTAATCCAAACGAGCTGTTAGCATTTCATCATAACTTTAAGAATGCTCCGAGTGCGAGGTGGACTATTACTGGAGGCGAAAGAGCTGCTGCCTGAACAAGTTGTTTGTCTTCGCCTTCTTTGGAGTGCCACCACTGTCCTCTCCAATAAGAACCAAAGCTAAGAACTGACTCAGTAATTCCTCCTTGGGGCCTCTCATCCAGCTGTCAGCTTCCCTTCCTGCTCTCATGGGAGATGAATGCTTTCCAAAAAAATATTCTACATGATGCTCTTGCAAATTCTTTACACAGCAGGTAAACTTCAGCTCAGATACAGCCAGATCATCAAAATTTGAATTTTATGGAGGTCTAATTAATGACATTTTTTCTTACATAAATACAGTTTATGCACTTCTAAATAATATTCCTCTTTTTCAATCTGGTAGTGTCAGCTAGAATTCAACTAGCCTATAGGCAAAGGAGTCAGTGCTAGGTTGTTACCATAATTCGCTCATTTACCAAACACTTTTTAAGTACTACTTACTCTGGACTGGCATGGTGGGAGGATACAGAGATAACATGAAGACACCGGCTCATTAGGAGCTCACAGGCTAAAAGGGAAAATAAAACACGAACATCAAGTATCGGGTGTACAAGGCAGAAAACAAGGACTAGCCTGTAAGAGGACCCAAAGGCCTCAAAGAATGAAGCTGTTCCTGCAGCTGGGGGATTTATACATTCACCGCATGTTTACAGATAATCTGTCAGGTTTCTCTAAGACTGGAGAAACCCCCATGAACAAACCAGACCTGGTCCCTGCTCTCACGGAGCTTACAATCTAGCAAAAAAGACAAAGTAGGAGCAGGACATTACAATTCAGTGTATAGGTGTGCTGGCTTTGGGGGGCAGTTACAGAGATTTGGCATCATACACACATTTCACTTAGGCAAACACAATGGTATATTTTCCTGAAAAAGTTGAAAAAAAAAAAAAAAAAACAAGGAAAAAGCAAAGCAATTTTAAGTCATTTGGGCCATTTCACCTCCATTCGCCTAAGGGTAAGCTTGTGCTCTGCTACACCTGTGGCTTGTTAGAGTTCCCAAGAGCCCCTTCAAAAGTGAGTTGCTTGCCTGAGTTAGTTTAACACCTAAAAATAAGTGGATTTTTTTTTTTTTTTTTTTTTTTTTTTTTTACAAAATATGGCCCTCATTGTAGGCCAACCACTTCACCTGTAACTCAACCAAAGAAACTATGGTCCCACACGGGCAGGAACCCATGATGCTGGTTTTCAACATGGCACCTTCCCCAGGATTTCCAAGTGGAATTTTGATTACACTCCATTTTTGTCTTAGGTGTGACTGTATAGCCCAACCCTGAAATAAGCAGAGTCTCTCATTCATGGCAGTACTGTGGGATACATAACAGAGGCCCATAACCTGGCTCTGAAAGTTGGAGGCAGCCATCTGGAGGGGTCTTTAAGTCCTTGAGGATGAGAGAAAAGAGAAGGCAAAGCTTAAGCAGAAGGGAGAAAGGGCCAGGGGAGTGTGTCACTGCTAGGGAAGAAAAGCACTGAGTAGATTTTGAAAGACTGGTGAGATAAAGATGGGTCCAAGGAACTAGTGGGCACAGGGCAGGGGAGAACTGGTCAAAGATACCAGAAGTTAAATTCTGACAAGTCTTGTGAACTATCACTGGAGTTTGGCATTTATTCCAAGGACAATAGTGAAGCTTTGGGAAGGTTTTATGCAGAAAAGTAACAGAATAACTTTAAGAAAGTTCATTCTGAAGCACAAGAAAAGATGCCCAACATCATTAGACATCAGGGGAATGCAAATCAAAATCACAATGACATACCAATTCACATTGTGAAATAACAAGGGTTGTCAAGGATTGTGAATAAACTAGAGCCCTCATACACTAATGGGAAATGGAAAATGATGCAGCCATTTGGGAGAGTAGTCCGGCAGTTCTTCTGAGGGTTAAGACAGACTGTATGACCCAGCAATTCCACCCTAGTTATATAACCCAAGAGTAATGAAAACATGACCACACAAACACTTGTACATAAATGTTCCATAGCAGCATAATTCACATCAGCTAAAAGTGGAAACAACCCAAATGTCCATCAATTGATGAATGAATAAAATATACTGTATTCATACAATGGAATATTATTCATTAACAAAAAGAAGTACTAATACAGGCCACAACACAGACGATCCTCAAAAATAAGTTTAGTGAAAGAAACCAATCACAAATGCCACAAAGTGTATGATTCCATTTACATGAGCATTCAGAATAGGCAAATCCACAGAAACCAAAAGCAGAGGTTGCCAGGAGGGGAGAGGAACTGAGGAATGATTGCTAATGGATATAGGGTTTGTTTTTGGTGACGAAAATGTTCTAAAATTGACTATGGTGATGGCTGCACAACTCAAAATATACTAAAAGCCACTGAAGTGTATACTTTTTTTCCTAAAATTTTTTATTTTTAAGTAATCTCTACACCCAACATGGGGCTTGAACTCACAACCCCAAGATCAACAGTCGCATGCTCCTTCAACTGACATAGCCAAGTGACCTTGAAGTATATACTTTAAAGGAGTGAAGGGGTATGCTATGTAAATAATAGCCGTCAAGCTACAAACAACAACAAAAGTTCATCCCAGCTGCAGTATACAAAACAGAGATGGAGGGATGCCGTACGGGGAAGAGATCAGGGAGGAGGCTGTCACGGGGATAAAGTGGGAGAAGACAGTGATTTGAACTAAAGGGAAGGGTTCATGGGACTAGACAAAGGGGCCAGAGGACGGCTTGTCACAAGCTCCACAAGTTCTCCTGGGTAGCTGGCATCTCTCCCAAGAGGGAAAGTAGGAAACAGAAATGAGGTATCTGCAATTACTATGAAACAGAAAAAATGTATTTGCAATCTCATATGCATAAAGACTAAGAAGAATATAGAAAAGTGTGTAGCCCTGAAGCCTACATACATAAGGAGCACCCAGGCACAATGAACTGCCACTAAGGGACCATCCTGACAGTCCACCCTCACTCCCAAACTCCAAAGAAAGGGCCTGGGGCATTCAGAGCACACATAAGATGTTGCAAGATCTGAGTGCCTGAGTGTCCGCCAGAGAGTGAGAGAGGAGGTGGCCAACAATAACTTGGGGAAGTAAAATCTTCTAAGATACTTTTCTGGGGTCTGTATATCTGTAAGAATTACAAGGCTGCCCAAGCAGGCATTTTTCTTGGTTAGATCAAAGGCCCAGTTTTGACTACACACCACCACCTTTCCAGAAAGCATTCCCTGATCTCTAGCAGGAGACTGGCAAGGGCTATTAAACCATGGGATAGATGGGCCCAAACTACTGGTGGAAAAGGTCATGACTGGCAAACACAGAAGAAGGGCTTTTTTTAAATACTGCTGAGACCACATCAGTTAGGACCCTGACCACAAGGATATCTCTGTCCCACCAGAAGACCCAGAGACTGTAATGGAAATGAGATAGGGGTGAATCCCTGCCCAAAACCTCATGCATGCCCTTCTTGACCCTCCCCACACGTGCAACAGAAACCAGTGCTGGCCAGCCCACCACAATCATTGCTTCAGGAAGAGTAAAACACCACTGAGATGCACCAACAAAGTCAGAAGCTCTGGTACCAGCCCATTCATTTCCCAGATGGGAAAACTAGAGGCCCAGGACCATGGAACAGAAACCAGGGGTTGGCATCCAGGTCTCTGACTCTCAGGTCCTTGTTCTTCTCATTCTACCAAATCCTCAAACCTTGGCCCGTCTCAAGAATCTGGCTCTCAGCTGTATGCTCCACAGAACAAAAAAGGAAGGAACCTCAGAAACATTAGGTCTCAACGGGCAGAGAACCATCTCTCTCCAAGAATCCACTCCGGAAGTGGAAACATACCATAGTTACAGCCTCTAATCTTTCCAAAGGGAGTGAAAAGCAGGTTAACCAACAGAACATGGTACAGTACAGTTGCTGCAGCTCTCAAGTCCTGCAGCCCTTTCCTTCCTTTAATAGCAGCAGTGTTCTGCATTCAATCACAACACACTGTAATCAACTCTCAATGCCACAAGCAAAGATCCTTAGAATCCAGGACTATACCAGGTACCGAGACACTCCAGACAGGTGAGGAGTTGTGATATCACAAAGGGACAAGGGCTTACTATCTCTAATTCTTAAGTTCTAGTGAACTGAAGTGAAATCCCATTTTTAAGCCTGCAGAAGAATACAAACATTAAATACTTCAAAATAAAGATCAAATAGGAAGACAAAATAATCTACTGCCTTTAAAATAATCTGAAAGGAGTTTAGAAGTAAATGAGAAATAAACTAAAATTTCTGTAACTATTATCTTATTTGGCAGTTTTAAAGATATCTTCAGGTGCCAGAACTTGGAAATACAAATAAATACTAATGTATCACTTCTGAAGTGATAATAAACAACAGGACCCCATCTCAGATGGATGGATTTTTTTCCTACAGTGGCCAAAAAGCAAGCTGAACACTATATACAACAGACAGACTATACAATTAGGATCATTTAAAAATAATGAGACTCCTCTCCTTGCCGTCTTCCAAAGTATATAATATATATTTAACAGCACACATAAGACACCACTTGAGCTTCCCTTGTAGCCAACAGGAAGTATTTTCACATATAAAAATTAAAAAGTTAAACTTTTAAATCATTAATATTTTTAAACATAATACAGACTTAAAAATTGCTCAACATTAACCCATGACCCCACCCCTAGCACAAAAATCCACCCCAAATCCAGAAATCACAGTTTTTTGTTCCTAAAAATCCCACAGCACTGAACTTGATCTTCACTTCAAGCTGACTGCTAAGAGGCCCGTAACAGAAATCCCCAGGGAGGAACAGAAGCACGATCGATGCTCCATCTCTTATCTACCTGGGCGGCACTGGTGCACCTCTGAGGTCAGGTCCATGAGATTCAGCCCCCACACTAGGGTCCCGGAAGGGTGAGCTGGCAGCTTCCCTCATCTTCCCCCTCGAAGGCTGTCCAATAAGCACCTGGGAACTGACTTTTCTTGGGAAAAGGGTGCTGGTAACAGCTGTCAGGGCCAAGGCAATAGTGAGAAGTTCAGTTCTCTGCTCTTTGGATGAACTGTGTAAAACATTTCTTAAAAAGACACACTGTTAAAAATATTAAGAAAAACGTCTACAAAATCTGGAGGGCTGCCTTCTCCTCAAAGGGTAAAGCTTGTGGGGTAGTAGGGAAAGAACTGAGGGCCCAGAACTCTTACTCTGCAGCAAAAGATAGATAGATGCCCTTCAAAACATGTCACATTCTTAACACGTCTTGCTGAAGTAGCAAGAGCTGAGGGTGACTGTAGGAGCAGGAGGGGCGCCAACTCCTGCGGGGGTGGTGGGGGGGGGGTGGGAGGGGCAAGTTTCCTACTGTGCACCCCACCCTGCATGAGAATGTCAGATTTCAGGGCAGCTGCCATTAGCCCCAAGGGCATCAGGACTCTGCCTCTGAACCAGAGCTGCTTTCCCGACTAACTTCAATCTGGAGAGATGGTAAGTTATCTAACCGGCTCTTCTTTTGGCGAGACTGTTCTTTCTCCTTTATCAGAGCCCCCCATGCCCTTTGCAGCTCAGAGTCATCTTCCTCAGTGCCTGGCGCCCTGTGATCCACCTTCTTTGTGTTCTTTTCTTTGGTCTTGGGTGCAGATCCTAAGCGCGTCCATAAACTACCTGTTTGGGTGAGAAGACATTTCAGTTTTGGTGGTCGATCAATGCTGAGAAGCAGGGTAATACTGAAGAAGAAGGGGCATTGCCCTTCTTGAGAGGGGTCTATGGCTCTTGTAACCTCTGTGCAGCATTAGGAAGATAATCTCATTTCCTTGGCTATCTATCATCCCTGCCTGTGAACTGAGGGATCTGGACCCAGTTGGGGTCTTGAAGCTAGGGGACATGTGCCTCCTGTGCATAACAGAAACACCTGGGAAGCTGCTTACGCTACACCTGCCCCTCCCTGGTGAGACTCACCATTCTCTGTAGAGCTTCATTCTGCTGGGAGTGGGCCATTCCCAGATCATTACCAGCTATAAGGTCTGCAAACTGATAGGCCGGCTATACTGTACACTTTCAGAGATTTGGCCCACTATCCATTACTTTTTAAAATATACTTTATTAATATCTAACAATAGAGAAATATGTGTTTATAATTTCATAGTATACTACACTATAAAGGCAATTAAACATTTTATTTATAAAGAATTTAACAATGTGAAAAATAATCACAATAAAATCCTGTATAAACAAAGCAGAATATGTATATGGACAAAGATGTGAATAGAGACTTAAGCCTAAAAAGTATTTGCACTAAACAGAAAGAACAAAAGTGTTTTTTTCCCCCATTTTCTAAATTTTCCACACCCTTATTATTACAATTATGACAATGACTATAATGGAAGAGGAAAAGTAATTTATTTTTGACATATGCTATTTCCTGCCTTTGACCAACAAAGTATTTCTATGCTATAGTATGCTCTCACTTAATTCCTATCCCACTCAGTTTTAAGTGTTACCAACCTGATTTCTTCTCCCGTGTATCAGAGTAGAGGCCTTTAACATCTTGTCTGGGAACACCCAGCCTACTATGTACATCAGAAAAAGGCTCTCTCCGAAAGACTGGGTTACTACTAAAAGCCTTTTCTGGAGAATATGGTCTTTTTCCTAACCGCTGGCGTATATCTAGAAAAAGAAAAAAAAGTATTACTGTGACCAAACGTGTGCTTTGCTAATGATACTGTCAACCTGAGATCCCTAGGGGACCTGGTGCCAAATCTCCCCAAATGATGACAAAGAGTCTGACAAAATCAAACTTCTAAAATCCTTCTCTCTAAATAATCAGTCTGGATTCCCCAAGGAAAGGTCAGACATAGGGGCTTTCAGTGGAAAAGAACTGCTCCAGAAAGGAACGTCTGACACAAAATCAGCTGTTTTTGTTTTTTGTACAAGTGTGTGGGTTTTTTTTTAAGTAGAACCAAGTATACCAAAGAATTTACAAACATTTCAGCTAACAAACATTACTGTAAGTTCCCTGAGGGGAAACCTTTCAACATATAAGGAATTCTTAATAAACTTAATATATTTAACAGTAAATGTAATGAGACTGACAAAAACCAAAGGATCAAGATATGTCAAATCAAATTTGTTTTTCCTCCCTCCAATCCCTCCAGAAATCTGTCCTCTTGAGTTCCCTCTAACAATAACAGCATGTAAACAACATGTTTATTAGCAAGCCACTGTACTGGGGCTTTCATCCATCTTGTTTATCGTCTCAGTGAGTAGCATCCCCAACTTTCTGGTTTCTCAGGCCTGAGCCTTTTGGCTTCTTTCCCTTTGCTCCCTCACTTCCTAGTGCCAAGTCTTCTTCCTTCACAAGGTTTGATGTTCTCATCCATTCCACCTCCACTTCCCTGATCTAGTTCAGGCCCTTGTTACTTATTTGACACTCTACCCTACCCCATCCTGCCACAAATTATCTTTCTAAAATAGATATAAGATCAGGTTACTTCCCATCTCAAAAAGCCAGGTTTGCCAACAGAGATCCCACTCCCTCCATCAGCCTTGCTCTAAAGCCACTTTCTTTAAGAAGCCCTCCACAATTCCCCGCCTTGATCTACCTCCTCTCTGTTCTTCCACAGCCCACAGCTTATAGATGTATCAGAGCACTTACTCCATTCTGTTTTGCAATGGAATTACCTGAATGCATGCACTCGTGTTTCTCCATCTAAGTTCTATGATGACTTTGCATCCCTTCCAAAGATTCTAACACTCCCAGCATCTAACCCAGGGTCCAGCACATACCAGGCATGGCCAAGTACCTACTTTGCACTTGTATACTATCTAGTTCAAATTCTTGACCAACAACTCAACTTAATTTCTATTATCTTTATGTATAAAGTATATCAATGACATACAGAATAAAATAACTGAGACAAAAATATTGAAAGCTAATACTGCAAAAGTATGATTATTTTTCATGTCCTAAAGTTCCAATACCTAACCCAAAATTTAGAAGTGTTGAACTAGGACAACTAAATCAGTTCATTACTGGCAATGTTTTATCCAAGGACCTATCTCTGCCCTGATTTGCTTTCTGGAGCTCAGAAACACAACTGAACAATACCTGACTTAGTACTGCTGCCTGGAGGCCGTGGACGTGTGTGCTGACGTTTTTCATCTAACAGATGTCGGACATCTACAAACTTCTCAGTTGGTAATTTGTTACCAATTCGGTTTTTGATATTGCTTGTGGATACAGTATCTGCCCTCATGGAGTTCCTTTAAAAAAGAAAAAAAAGGTACAATTAACCAACTTCAACTATGGAGTAATGACCATGCAATAATCTCATATACTTTGGAGAAAACAATTTAAGAAGCTCAATTTAATATAGCCAATATTCACTCACAAATACCATATACCAATAATTATTTGTTTACAATAACATATGATCAGCCTGCTATAAAGAGATCAATCAGGGCAAGTAGGTTTCTGAGTTTTCCAGGGTGGTTTCCACAAACGATATCTGTAAACTATCAAATGTGTAATTGTGAATCCCAGTCCCCTCCCTTCTAGGACAAACGTTAAGTACGGCCTGCAAAGGGCTCACAGATCTCTGTTCACACAGGCTGTGATTTTGCTGTAGTCAAGATATAAGAGTAAAGGGCAGACTTCTCTGTCAAAGACATCTGCTACCATGCTAGGCACCAGCATTCTTCTGGCAGCATTCAACATTGGAAAGTTCTCTGAAAACTAAAAATAAGGATATGAACAAAGCCATATAAAATAATTAGACTGAACTGTTTTTCCCTTCCCCAAATACACTACCAAGAACACTTAGAGAACCCCTAGACCCCAACATTTTGAGTTGTGCATATGCTATCTGCCCTCAGGAATCTGCTCATCCCCACTAATCATCAAAGAAATACCTATTAAATTAACATTAAACATTAAACATTAAACATTAAAATACCTATTTTTTGGTCCACAAAATTAGCAAAAGTTAGAAAGACTGGTTAAGATTGGTGAGTATATAGGTAATAGGTTTTATAATTAATAAATAAATAAATAAATAAATAAATAAATAAAGTGAGTAAAACTTATTTGGAGGGAAATTTGGCAAAACCAATTTTTTTTTCAAGACGTATTTATTTTGGAGAGTGAAAGAGAGAGACCACACACATGCGAAAACAGGGGTGGGTGGGGAAGAACATAGGGGAAAGGAGAGTCTTAAGCAGATTCCATGCTGAGCCCAATGTGGGGTTCAATCTCACAATCTTGAGATCATGACCTGAGCTGAAACCAAGAGCTGGATACTCAACCAACTGTGCCATGTAGGCACTCCTAGCAACACCACATTTTTAAACATTTATGTAGTTTTGTGCAATAACTGGGATTCAAGAAATTTATCTAGTTAGTGCAACAGTAAAAAAATAGAAACCTAAATGTCTTTCAATAAGGAACTGGTTAAATAAATCACGATACTTTCCAATAATGTCTATATCTGGGTGAAAAAATAGCAGAAATCTTCAGTATATTAAACAGAAAGAACACACTGCAAAACAATATAAATACAACTTCATTTTTGTAGAACTATATATAATTTCTCCATGCTTTACATACGGGCATAAAATTAGCAGGAAAGTTATTAATTCAATTGCTAAGTTGTTATTTTTGGAAAGATGACATTATGGGTGATTTTCACTTTCTATTACTACCTCATTTTTTATAACAAGGATTACTTCTTGTATATTTACAAGAAAAACTGGATGCTTTTATTCAAATTCTTCATCTAAGAAAACAGATAAAAGTGATTATAAAATGAAGAGGAATTAAGAGAAAGCTGTGAATTAGTATTTAAAACAAAATTAAAAGCTAGCATTGCTAAAGAGAAAAAATATTTTTACCTAATATTTTTCAACTGAGATTCCACTTCGTCAGCATACATGGTCATTTTCATGCTTTTCTTTGGTGAAGGAGTGGAAATCATTTTCAGTTCTAGATCATAGTCCATTTCATCGGAGTCTGAACTGCTGGCACTGGACGGCCTAGATGTGCTCCGTTCCCGGGTCTGCTTGAGAGTTGGGAGCTCCTCATGGTACTCCACCACCACCCTGTCATCTGCATCCATGTCCTGGTCCTCCTCTTCTTCCTCCTCTTCTTCCTCTTCAATGGGTTCCTCTGGAACGTTTACTAGTCCTAAGAAATTTAACCAAAACATTAGGAAAAGCACTAAAACTAACAAATCTGATTTTCTACTCTACATTGGTGACCTTTTCAAAAGATGGGGTTCCCATGCCCAAGATCTTACTGGAGCATTATCTATGTAAGTGCCAATCTAGTTGCTACTCTGATACCTACAACAGAATGGCTAGGTAAAGTATGATCTAGTAACCTGATGGACTATTATAAAGTAATCTAAAGTACAGTTGATTGCCATTATTCATGAATTCTGTATTTACAAATCAACCAAATTTATTGTAACTGCACACCAACACTTGTAGTGTTGTTTTCTTGTTATCTGTGGACATGTGCAGAGCGACAAAAAATTGAATCATCAGATGTGCATAGTCCCAGCTGAGGTCAAAAAAGGCAACATTCTGCTTTCTTGTTTCAGCTCTCATACCGTAAACAAGTGCTATTTTTGCAGTTTATTAAGTGCCACACTTTTCATATTTTTGTGGCTTTTGTTGATTTTATTTAAAAATTTTTAAAAATGTCCTCTAACTGTACTGCCAAAGCTGTCTAGAGTTCCTAAGCCCAAGAAGGTTGTGATGTGCTTTATAGAATAAACATGTGTTGAATAAGCTTTTTTCAAGCATGAGTTACAGTGCTGTTGGCTGTGAATCCAATGTCAATGAATTAACAATATGTATTAAATAAGATGTCTTTAAACAGAAACACACATCCAAGAAGGTTATATATTGATCAGTTGATGAAAATGGTGCGGCCAGAGTCTCTGAATGGTTTAGCATTCACTATATCAATGATCACAATGACTTTATAGAACATAACCACTATGAATAATGAAAATCAATTGTAACTTTAAAGTTCACAGAAAAATGCTTTTAAGTGGGAGAAGACTATAAAATATATGTTAACAATTATATTTATTATGAAAAGAGAAAAGTAAGAACAATGTAAAATGAAATCAATTGTTTATGTTAGAGTGCTAGAATTAGAGGCAATTTGCTTTTTAACTTAAAACAATATAAAGATTATATGATAAGAATATCTTAGAGTAACTGAAAATGAAAACCTGTAACTGTGTAACAGAAAAGTATGTGAATTTTTAAAGATGCAGATTTCAAATATATACAACTTTGGATATATGCATTAAATAAAAATGATAGACTTCACCTGTCCCCGTTACAATGATAAACATGTATACATGTTATCCCATGTTTGTACACTGACTTAGTTCTACAAAGCATGTAGAAAATTCTACAGATTAGATTAAAAATAGAAAGAAATCTTTATGAAAACATAATGAAAATGCTTCTTACATAAGCACCAAAAGAAAGAAAGAAGGAAAGGAAGGACAGAACAAACAAACCCAAGTCATGATACTTAACAGAGGCATTCATGTGCACAAGCCAATAAGCATAAAACATTAGACAGAGCAGCCTATTTTTATCATCAGACAAAGAAATAATAAAATCAAGTCATCTGGTAAAATAACAAAAAATTTTCATGCAGCTTTTGATATTAATAGTAGAAAAATTACATTCCTACAGAAAATTTTATTTCCATTTTTCCTGTCACATTTGGCCTTTTTTGTTACAACAGCTTTTATTAAATCATTTGACCTCTTTTGTATGGGCAATTTAAAATTAATCGTGACTTGACTTACTTTCCTATATGTTGGCAGAGGGTGAGGGCAAGGAAGAGAGGATGATAAAGTTTGGAACCTTAAAAGACTGTATTAAGAATAAGAATATGATTTCGGGAGCCAAACATGTGTCTACCCAAGAGCTGAGCAGGCAACTACCGGAATGTCGGTGTTTATAGGACGTCAAGCCAACGTCATCCCCAATCAGGGCTCTCTTCTTGATCACATCCCGCTGAATGCGACGGGAATGATATCTTCGCTTCCTGCAACATTCCAAAATAAGCACATAGTCAAAAACCAACAGGAAGGACTTTGAAATCCACTAATTAAGTTCAACTATACACTGATGAAATGTTAGGTACTGAAACAGAGACATTCTATGTGAAACTAAAACTCAGCCTTTCATACAATTTATCCCAGAGTTAAGAATCTTGAACTCTTTCTTCTTGTCTTTGAGTCCACACATGGTATTGACATTCTACTGCAGAATACCAACTGAGGGATTAAGAAAAGCTTAACTACTACTTAAACTATTGTAAAGTTTTAGACTCACCAAGAATTACTAAGAATTCCTTTCATGCCTCCGTAATTTGGATTCCCATATTTCATATAATACTGACTTCTTCTGGCTGCTCCAAGTTCCTTTTTGTCATCTAAAAATTAATTACGACAGTTACCTAGGATTTCCCACTGATATGAAGACAATGTTGAATGGTTTAAAAAAATGTTTTCCATAGTGGGGGTCAGATCAGCACAATCTGCCAACAAAAGGAAAAGATATGCTACAAATATTCACTCTCAGTGCCTACAAAAGCAGTGCAGTATAGAGCGGGTGGAGCAAAATAGAGATGAATGAAGTTAAGCTGCTGTTAAGGAGCTACCTGACCTCATAGAGAAAATACTATTAAAGACAACAATAACACAACATACAAGGTTTCAAGAAGCTTAAGAGAGCTTCAGTCACTACAGCTGTTGAAGAATGAGAAGGGCTTTCTAGAACAGGTAGCATTTTCCCTGCCCCCCTGAAAGATGACATTTGTTTCTGAATGACAACACTCCAATAACAAAGAATCAGTATTAAAGAAACTGATTATACATAATTTCATATATCTGGAAAAAACATTTTTTCCAATCTATCATGACGTTTTGTAAAATGGCTTAAAGAAAACAGCACTGCACCATTTATCTAGAATGTATCACTTTTGTCAGGTTAAAATGCCAGTTAATAGAAAGAAAAGGTGGTCACTTATCATACACATTTTCGTTGAGGCACTGACTGACTACAGAAGATGAATACCAATGCACATGTATCCAGGCCTATAAGTAAACAGTGGCACAAGCCAGTATGGGCATCCTTCAAAAGACATGCCCACCAGCTGCTTGGAGAAATGGCTGATTCCAGATCTGGGACAGGGACAGTATAAGTTGAGTATGGAAAAACAAGATGTTTTACTGTGCCATAAACTATGAAAATGCTCAAAGAAACATGAAGGCATGTCAAAATAATATAGTTTGAAGGGGCTCCACTGGCCAAATCCAAGAAGATTTGCAAATCAAAACAAAGACATGAATGAATAACCCACTGAATAAAATAAGACTCATGAACCTAAACTGATACAATTAAGTAAATAAGTAAATAAATGGGTAAAAAGAAAAAGTTCTTCCTTAAGCACAATGCCAACTAATAAAGAAATGTAGAGTTAAAAAGTCATCAATGGATGCTGAGTGGAAGTATGATGAACCAAAGTCTATTTACATAATCTCAAAGTACCTCCCGCCAATTTTTGTATCACAAACAGAAAACAGGAGAAACCTGGCAATCATTACCTTAACTAAGTGAGAAAAGCTAACATCTCCAAACACGGGACAAGTAAATATCACATGTCTCCTAACATGATGCACTGCAAATGACACAAGAGCACTTCTGTGGTACTCTGGCCTAATATGCACAGTCTGATTCAATCAGGAAGAGATAGTAAAAAAACAAACTGAGGGGCAGTCCATAAAATAACGAGCCTAGATTCTTTAAACATGTCTTAGTCAAGAAAAATAAACCAGAAGTGTATTCCATATTCAAATATCATATATATTTTAATGCACACCAGAATCATTGTGCATAGAGAGCCTAAGAGGCTTTTAGGTCCTTAGAGAATTAAGGCCGAATGACACTACTAGCAATGTCCAGGATATTGCTGTGATGAATAAGAAAGTGTAATTTAAAAATGTTTTCATAGTTCAGAAGATAAATTGGCTGAAAAGCACAGAGAACAAACTAGCTTTAAGAGAAAATAACTCACTTTAACCAGAAATCACAAAAGTATACAAACAGCTAATTCACCTTCAAAGTGTGAAATTCAATTTAGGCAGCAAGCCATCATTTCACAAGAATAGGACATTATCGTTTGAAGGAACTTTGAGATTACTTGACCTAACTTCCTCTTCAAAAGATAAGGATCACTCAAAAATACATGACTTAGAATAAAACTAAAAATTAATGCCAAATATCACATTTACCTTTTGTAGCAAATCTCATAAATAACCTATTTCCTTTAGCAAGTTTGTTGGCTGGACGAAGATCATTTCTTAGCAGAGACTCTTCTTCTACTTGAGACAATGTGTCCAACTTAAGAAGAAAGAGCATTTTCAATATAAACATTAAAGCTTCTTTCATATTTATTCAGTAGCAAAGTCACCATTGAGAAAGCATTCTTTAACAATTCCTGAAGTAGGACAGCACATGTTCTTCTGAAACATTTCTAAGTTAGAGGTCTTCCCTGAACACCTTGTCTAAAAGAATAGTCTCCATCATTCTCTATCTGCTTACCCTTCTTTATTTTTCTCCATAGCACTCCTCACTTTCTGACATTATATATCTGTGTATTGTCTGTCTTCTCCACTAGAATGTATGTTCCAAGAGGGAAGGACATTGGTTTGATGCTATATCTACAGAACTTAGAATTTGGTATATAGCAGGTACTCAATAAATATTTTTAAAATGAATACACTTTAATATTTCCAACAACAGCACATGCCCCATTAGGAAATATTCTGTCACTTCTTTTTTCTTAATTTTAGATTAGGTAACACTTCGAAGTATTTCTCAATAAAACCATTTTCTCTTATACAGAAGAATGAGTACTATTCTAAGATTTCAGGAAAAGTCACTCATTACAGCCATAAGAACTTAAAGGCTAGGAGCCTGATATAATCTCAAAAGGCTCAATCAAAGAAAGAACACAACTTAGTAAGTCCTTAAGCCTTAAATAAAAGAAAGTAAACAGTTTTTTATTTTACACTATAACCTTGTTTATATCTTTGCCCTCTTACTAACCTCTATATCACTTGAGTTCTCATCTTCAACTTCTCCTTCTTCAGCCTCATCATCATCTGAACTGTCTTCCTGCTTGTCTAAAATACAATATAAGGCACAAGATGAACCTTAACATAACTCCATCTCACGTAACTTATAAGTCCATTATTTTCTCCTATATACTGATGATCTAAAGCATCACAGCTTATCTTAGAAATAACTGACAATGAGTTACTATATAATGCTTTGCAAAGAAACCTAAACCAATTGTGTAAAGAATAGGACTTTCAGTCCTAAAGTCCCTCCTTTGTGTTGTTACCTTTTTTACTTTTCTCAGATGACCTGTCCTCATTG
This sequence comes from Taxidea taxus jeffersonii, assembly GCA_003697995.1. Classification (NCBI taxonomy): domain Eukaryota; kingdom Metazoa; phylum Chordata; class Mammalia; order Carnivora; family Mustelidae; genus Taxidea; species Taxidea taxus. Next base: position 203,429 of record ML104638.1, on the reverse strand, counting down.
GCATCCCTGGTTCTTATCTTATCCAGGGCCGGCAGAGAGCTCATATTGATAAGGGCTCGTGTGGCTGTCATTTCATCCAGCCAAACGACATTGCCTAAAACAAAATGTAAAACAGAACATTACATCATATCCATATGGTAGATTTTTTAAAAAAGAGAGACTGCAACATAGTCATTGCTATGGCCTCATCTAGCTACAGTTCAGTATCAGTAAATGTACGAACCAACTAATGAAAGCAGTACAGAAAGTGGCAGTAAAACCTCTTTGATGAAATTAGCCTAGAGCTGCATTCCCAAACTAGGTTCCACAAAATAACTGTATTCCACGAAAAAAGGTTTCTGTATATTAAAAATGCCTGACTCAGTAAGTATTATATAGTGTTAGCATTCTTGTGATGATGATGATGATGATGATGATGATGATAAGCCAACTGTCAAATAAATTTGGATTAGCCTTTATACTACTGCCTTCTACAGGGAAGCCGTCTGCTATACCTTGTCATTCACACACGCTAAATGATTGTTTCCTACTGTAAAGTGTGGGTAATGATGGTATCCATGGAATATATACAGTTGGAGTCATGACAGCCACTTGGCTTTGTAGCAACTAATCTGCTTCTTTAAGCAAGAAAATTTAGCAAGAAAAAGATGTTGAGAAGTCTTATAGAAAATAAATCTACTTAATTTTACTTAAAGCAGCATTTCTCAAACTCAAGTTACCTTTACATTCTCAGTTTCAGATATGAAGATCTACAGATTCTCACTTTTGTTACAAACATGCGATGTGGCCTTGGGCAAACAATTTTCCTTCTCTGTTTCTCAGTTCTGACGTTCAACATGAGTTAGTAAAACTGGCTAAATCTAAAGGGTCTCTCTGATTCTAATATACCTTAGCTACAGTTTTAGTAACGTAGATCAGGAGTTGGCAAATTATAACCTGCAGGCCAGATCCAGCCCACCACCTATTCATTTATTTATTTATATTTATACCAGCTTTATGTAGGTATAATTAATTAAATAAATAATAATAACCTACATATAAATAAATAGCAAACTACAAATAAATAAATAATAAACTACACATCCACCATATTTTTTATTAAAAAAGAAAAGATCTGTGGAAAGCAGTCAGGCTCATTTAGTAACATACTGTCTATGGCTGCTTTCATGCTACAATAGCAGAGCTGAATAGACATAACAAAACAAAGACTGTATGGCCTGCAAAAAATATTTGTCTAGCCCTTTAAAAAAAAATGTTTGCGAACCCTTGATTTAGATAGTGTAAGTTAAGCAAAAGGAAAAACGGAGAAAACTCTTCTTTCAATGCTGAATCAACATCTTCAAAGAAAAAAAAGTAGTTGGGAAAAAAGTAGTTGGCAAGCAAAGCCAGACTAGAAGTGAATTAAGACAAGAAGCCAGCAGAGTGGTTACCACAGGTCCTACCAGACTTGGAGTGGGGACACAAGTAAAAATTACAGCTAGTTCAAGCAGGTGAAGTTTCAAAGCAAGTAGATATGAGAGGTCTCATACAGTGTCAGAGAGTTCCAGTTTAGTTCTAGATCAGATACTAAGGCAGACCCAGCCCTGTGAAGACCTATAAGGGAAGGTGCAATGACAAAATCTAAAGCCCTGAACACAGAGCCCCAAGTCTATATAGCTGGATCCACCCCTTTGTTGAGAGACTGTGGGAATTAAAGAGCCCTCAATCATGTACACAAGACTCAGATGCCAACAACCAACCTCCTAGATTCCTGGTCATCACATCTGAGCTGAATTGAAATACTCATGGAATATGATCTGGCAGACTGGCTAAGGCACTGTGATACTCATCAATGGTCATTCTTTCTCCCCTAGGCTAAAGGTAGAGGTTAGGGAACAGACAAGTAGTCTCAATCACAAATATTCACCATCGGAGATGGCAAAAACAACAAAAAACTTGCGTGTACTTACAGGAGGTATCATCCAACCATTCAATGTGAGCAGGAGGATATTCTTTAAAATAGGAAAAGATATCCTGGGTACTCATCTCATCTACTCCACAAATGTAGATTGTTTCCAGTCTCACTTTGGGGATTGCTAGAAAAACAAGACAAAAAAGAGATGATAGAATTTTCTCACCTGCTACTGCATATTCCACCAGCAGCCCTTTGTAACAGTTCAGATAACCTGTGTTTAGAAAAGAAATGTGCTAGAAGAGATGACAATTATTTCAAAAGAAATGAGATATGACAGTAAGGTATGCTATTTTAATTATTCAACAGGATTACTCCTTCAACCCAACAAGCTGATTCTATAATTTTAGAATATATGTCAAATAGAGATGTGCAATAGCCAAGACAATTCTGAAGAGATGCTGCTCCTGAATATAAAGCAAAGTATGAAACTAGAGTAAAGAAATCCTACAAATCAATAATAAAGTGATAGCCCCAAATAAAAATGAACATGAGCACACATTTAACACGAAAGGAAATACAAAAGGCCAATAAACATATGAAAAGATGGTTGATCTCACCAGTAATCAGGAAAATGCACATGGGAAACAAAACACGAGATTTCATTGCCCACCTGTTGTTTAGTACAGCCACCTTCACTAATTTGCTAGATCTTCTGGATAGTCTGCTGCAGCTTCTACATGCTTGCTGTTTTATCTTGTGCTTTTTAGTTTATAGAGATGGATGGCTTCTTTCCTTAAACTTCATGATCCAACCTCTGTTAACTTCAAACTTTTCTTCTGTAGCTTCCTCACCTCTCCCGGCCTTCACAGAAGAGTCAGGGCCTTGCTCTGGATTAGGCTTTGGCTTAAGGGAATAGGCTGGTTTGATCTATACAGACCACAAAGCTTTCTCCATATCAGCAAAAGGCTGTTTCACTTCTTATCATTCGTGTCTTCACTGGAGTAGCACTTTTAATTTCTTTGAGAAGAACTTTTCCTTTGCATTCACAACCTGGCTCTTTGGCACTAGAAGCCTAGCTTTTGGCCTATCTTGGCTTTTGGTATATCTTCCTCACTAAGCTTAATCACCTCTAGCTTTTGATTTAAAGTGAGAGACAGGGACCCTCTTTTCACTTGAACACTTACAGGCTGTTGTAGGATTATTAACTGGCCTAATTTCAATAGTGTTTTGTCTCAGGGAATGGGGACCCAAGGAGAGGGAGAGAAACAGGAGGCTGGCCAGTTGGTGGCGCAGTCAGAACAAGCACTACATTTGTCATCTTATAAGAGAGTGGTTTATAGCATCTCAAAATAATTACAATTGTTAACATCAAAGATACTGATCACAAATCACCACACCAGATACAATAATGCTGACAAAGTGTGAAATATTGTAATAATTACCAAAACGTGACAGAGATTTGATGTAAGCAAATGCTGTTGGAAAAATGGCACCAATAGACCTGCTCAATACAGTGTTTCCACAAACCTTCAATTTGTTAAAAAAAAAAAAAAGCAGTATCTGCAAAGTGCAATAAAATGAGGTGTTCCTGTATAATATGATGACATTAAAAAAAAATAAAATAGAAACGCCACCATACATTTTCTAAGGGTATGTATTTGTTGTATTCAAATACCTAAAAAAAGGCCTGGTACAATTCATACTGATAAGTTATTACCCCTAGGGAGGAAGAAAGTTTGAAGGCTATAGTCAAAAAGGAACCTAATGAAAGAAATGAAACATCAATGAAGGAAATTCAAGTTGGTCCAAAGAAATGCTCATGGGTTGAAAGAACAAATACTGTTAAAATATCTATATTACCCAAAGCAATCTACAGATTTAATGCAATCCCTATCAAAATGCCAACAGCATTTTTCACACAACTAGAACGAACAATACTAAGATTTGTATGGAACTACAAAAGATCTTGAATATCCAAAGCAATCTTGAAAAAGAAAAAAATGGAAGTATCACAATTCCAGAGTTCAACTCATATTACAAAGCAGTCATAATTAAAACAGTATGGTACTGACATAAAAGCTGACACAAAGATCAATGGAACAAAAGACAAAAACCAGACATAAACTTACAATTATATGGTCAATTAATCTTTAACAAAGGATGAATGAATACAATGAAAAAAAAAAAGACAGTCTCTTCAACAAATGGCATCAGGAAAACTGGACAGCCACATGCAAAAGAATGAAACTGGACCACTTTCTTTGACCATACACAAAAATAAATTCAAAATGGATTAAACACCTAAGTGTGAGACCTGAATCCATAAAAATCCTTGAAGAGAGCACAGGCAGTAGTATCTCTGACATCGACTGTTGCAACATTTTTTTAGATATATCTCACGAGGCAAAGAAAAGCAAAAATAAACTACTGGGAGTACATCAAAATAAAAAGTTTCTGCAGAGTAAATGAAACAATCAATAAAACTTAAAGGCAACCTACTGAATGGGAAAAGATACTTGCAAAAGACATACTTGATAAAGGGTTAGTATGCAAAATATATAAAGAAATTAATACAACTCAACATCCAAAAAATGAATAATCCCATTTAAGAATGGGCAGAAGTGTTTGCTTCGACTGCACATATACTAAAATTGGAATGATACAGAGAAGATGAGCATGGCCCCTAAGCAAGGATGACATGTAAATTTGTGGAGACTTCCATGTATTTTTTAATGCTAAGTGAAATAAGTCACTCAGAGAAAGACAAATACCATCTGAATGTGGAATTTTAGAAACAAAACAAAGATGGGAAAAAAATGAAAGAGAGAGAGACAAATCAAGAAACAGATTCTTTTTTTAAAAAGATTTTATTTATTTATTAGACAGAGAGCGAGAGAGATCACAAGCAGGCAGAGAGGCAGGCAGAGACCGAGAGGGAAGCAGGCTCCCTGCTGAGCAGAGAGCCCACTGTGCTGCTGAATCCCAGGACCCTGAGACCATGACCTGAGTGGAAGGCAGAGGCTTAACCCACTGAGCCAACCAAGACCCCCAAGAAACAGACTCTTAATTACAGAGAACAAGCTGATGATTACAGAGAGGAGGAGGGTACAGTGGATGGGTTTAAGAGGTGATGGGGATTAAGGAGTGGACTTGTGATGAACACAGGGTGATGTATAGAATTGTTCAATCACTATATTGTACATCTGAAACACTGGAATTAAAATTAAAACTTAAAATAAAAGACATGAACAGACATTTCTCCAAAGAAGACATCCAGATGGCCAACAGACACACGAAAAGATGCTCAACATCACTCATTATCAGGGAAATGCAAATCAAAACTACAATGAAATATTACTTCATACCTCTCAGAATGGCTAAAATCAAAAACACAAGAAACAGTAAGAGTTGACTAGGATGTGGAGAAAAAGGAACCTTCTTGCACTGTTTGTAGGAATGCAAACTGGTGCAGCCACTGTGGAAAACAGTATGATGATTCCTCAAAAAGTTAAAAATAAAAGGGCCCTACAATCCTATAACCACACTATTGGTATTTACCCCCCCAAAACAAAAACACAAATCCAAAGGGATACATGCAACATTATTAATAACAGACAAATTAAGGAAGCACCCCAATTGTCCACTGACAGATGAATGGGTAAGAAAGATGTGGTATATACAGGCGTGCCTGGGTGGTGCAGTTGAGCGAGTCTTGGTTTTGGCTTGGGTCATGGTCTCTGGGTAGTGGGATCGAGCTGTGTGTGGGGCTCTGAGTGGAGTCTGCTTCTCTCTCTCTCTGCCCCTCCTGCTCATGCTCTCTCTCTCTCTCAAATAAATAAATAAATCTTTTAAAAAATGTGGTGTACACACAAACACACACAAAGGAATATTACTGTCATAAAAAAGAATGAAATCTTGCCATTTGCAACAACATGGATAGAGCTGGAGTGTAACGCTGAGCGAAAGTCAGTTAGAGAAAGACAAACACCATACAATCTCACTCATATGTGCAATTTAAGAAACAAAAGAAACAAGCACAGGAAAAAAAAAAAAGAGAGAAGAGAGACAAACCAAGAAACAGACTCTTAATGGTTACCAGAGAGGATGGGATGGAGGGATGAGTGAAATAGGTGATAAGGATTAAAGAGTACAAATATTGGGACGCCTGGGTGGCTCAGTTGGTTCAGCGGCTGCCTTCGGCTCAGGTCATGATCCCAGCATTCTGGGATGGAGTCCCACATCGGGCTCCTTGCTCGGCAGGGAGCCTGCTTCTCCTTCTGCCTCTGCCTGTGCTCTCTCTCTCTCTAACAAATTAAAAAAAAAAAAATTTAAAGAGTACAAGTATCATAATGAAAATAAATAAATAAAGGTCAGATCCTCCAAAAAAAGAACCTCAGCCTTACCAGGATTGTGTGTTTTTTTTTTTAACTTCAGTTCATATATCTCACTTAATCTTTGTAGTTGTGAAATATGCAAATGTATCAATGAAATTTTTTAAAATACCTGCGTATCCACCACCTAACTTTATGATTAATTTCTTCAAAAGACTTGAGGCAAATAAAATATTACATAAAAAACAGGCCTGTGTAACTCCTACACATCCCTTCTCTCCCTACCTTCTCTGAAGTAATTCTGTTAAGAATTCAATGTTCATTACTCTCAGGGATGTTTTCATATGTCTTTCTAAAACAAATGAACCTAGGGGCACCTGGGTAGCTGAGACGGTTAAGTATCCCCAACTAGTGATTTCAGCTCAGGTCATGACCTCATATGTCATGGGGTCCAGCCCCCATAATAGGTTCAATGCTCAGCAGAGAGTCTGCTTGGAATTCTCTCTCTCCTCTCCCTCTGCTCCTTCCCTGCTCACACATGCTCTTTCTTTCTCTCAATCAATCAATCAATCAATCAATCTTTTTTTTTAAATAAAAACCCAAAACAAAAGCAAAACTAATAAACTTAAAAGTATTTACGTATTTACTTAAAAGTATGTGAACATGTTCAGATAAAAAAAATGCTTAAATACTTGTCATTTTGAAGAGTGAAAGATAGGTTTAATTAGAAACCAAACAAGTATGGTCAGACTATATCAGGTGAGCGTTTTCCTGCCAGCCAGATTCATGAAGACAAGATACCATCAAGACTTATGAGCCCTGGCAAGTCCTTATTAGTGACCAGCAGTTCAATGGTGGTCAGAGCTCAAATACAACTGAGATGGCTGTCCACATTGGACAGGAGCCTTCTTAGTTCTTCTAGCTAAATCAGGACTTTGGAAGAAAAAAATCCCATGGGATGTGAAGACATAGTTCTGAAAAAGGTAACAAATAACAGGGAGAGCAATGGCCTAGCAGTGGGAACAGACTGAGTGATCTTCAGAGCTAAACGGGAAGATGCAATGACAAACCTGGGAGAAAATATCTTGTAGGAGACTTGCTGATCTCATAACAAGGATTTAGTCATAAATAAGATAAGCAAAGAAAATAAAGACCAAAAAAATGACAAAAATAAGTATCAAGAATATTGCAGCACTGTTCTATCAAAACATTAAAACATTTTTAAAAAACCCTATAATGAAAAAATAGTTTACAAACAAAAGGAAAAGAGTAGGAGGAACAAAGCTTCTAAGCTCAGATGTTTATATTTTGAAGAAGAGAGAATGACATAAAAATCTAGAAATGGGCAATGGACAATCTTGGTCAAAAGAAGCAGGTAAAGATATAGAAAAGGGATTCAAAAGCCAGACAAAAACTACTCTCAGTCAGCTGGAGGATAAAAAAGGTTCATTCTCAAAAGAGAATCAAACTGACAGTGACAGCGGCAAGATCCATTGGAGATGGAAACTTTGTTAAGTTCAAGATTTGATGGAAGACTGCCAAAAAAGGATGCTCAATACATCCTCACCTTGCTGGTGTCATTGCCTAAAATAAAACAACAAAAAAGGCACCTAGAATTATGTCCAACCAATGAGAAAGGGCTAATTGCTGATGTGGCACTGAAAACATGCACTGGGGAATGAGGACTGGACATTTACTGAGTAATAACTTAAAAGCAAGGTGGTGAGGGAATCATCTTTGACTTCCTAGCAGGAAAGAAGACGAAGAATGACAGATAGTAGGACACAAAACTCAGGTTTTTAGGAGAGCAGATTTCTGAAAATCCAGAGAAAAAAGTAGTCAATTCCAAGGCCTTTGATTAAAAACTTGGGGCGCCTGAGTGGCTCACAGTCAGTTAAGCATCTGCCTTCGGCTCAGGTCATGATCCCAGGGTTCTAGGATCGAGCCCTGTGTGTTGGGCTCCCTGCAGAGCGTGACCCTCCCTCTCAATCTGAGCTCCCTCCCTCTCTCGCTCTCTGAAATAAATAAATAAAATCTTTAAAAAAAAAAATGATCAAAACCTTTGGAATACACTAAATATAATAACTCAAAGTATGAGAGGTGATCCCCAAAAAAGAAAAGGCAGCAGACTTTAGGGGAGCACAACCTGCCAAAGAACAAACATGGAAGATAAATAGTAAATTACTAATGACTAATGTAAGAGAATGAATGTAATAAACATAAAAATCTAAACAACTAACATCGAGATTATCTTGTTGAAGATTTACCAACAAGATGCAGATGCAGAAGCCATGTATACCAAAGTATAGATTAGGTACAGCTAAAAATGTTGAAAGGTAGTTATGATAAAATCAACACAATAGGCTGAAACAGTCTTGAAATCAACAAGATGTAAATTGGTAAGGATAAATAAAAAGGTAATTCTTTAAAAATGTTTTAAGTACAAGATGGGAAGACTTTTGATCCCTGGGGAAAAGCCCTGGGTTCTTAGGTGCACTAGAAGATTAATAAAACACTATGAAACAGGTAGGACAGAGACTACAGTAACAGTCCTGCCACACTCCCCATGAATCCAACCATGTCTGGAATCTACACCTCCCCTTATCTAGGGCATTTTGAGACTGGAAAGAGTCTAGAGGAAAGAGACCAGAAAGTCATGTCAGAAACATAAAGAGAGTTTAGGGCACAGCCTGCCAATTCCCTCACCAGGTTTACTGTGTGAATAAGGAAAGGACTTAGTATTGTTCTAAGAGTCACACAGTAACTAATAGAAATTACTAGAAAGCAATTTCTGCTCAATACAAGGACTGCTTCATAAACAGTTCTTGTGCCACCACCAGGAAATGTTCAGGCAAAGGCCAAAAGAGCATTGAGAACCTTGCCAAAAGGCCTGTAGCGCTAGGTAGGAGGTTGGGTCTAGATAACCTCTAAGTCCCTTCCAAACATGAGAGCTTTATCTTGGGGTAAGAGACTAAAGCTGCTTGATACCAAATCACTCAAGAGTAGCAAGAACTCCTGATGCAGAATGGTCTAGTGCAACATATCCCAAGTTATGTCCCTGAATGCTGGCAGAAAGGTTAGAACACAGGCCTTGGTCAGACCAGCCTTCAAATTCCAGCCTTGCTACTTACCTAGCTGTAGGACCTGAGTGAGCTTCTCAAACTCAACACCTTAGTTTCCTCATCAGTAAAACAAATGATGAATACTGTTCTCTCACAGCATTCGTCAAAGTATAAGTTACCACATAGCAGAGAGACCAGCACATAATAAGCCTTTATCAAGTGGTATCTTTTATTATTATTGGAATGAAGAGGAGTAAGAAGAAGGAGGAGGAGGGGGTAGGAAAGGGAAGAAGAGGATGAGAAATAACTTGACAACTGGTGAGGCTGCAGGAGTCAAGATACTTATTCCAACGTCCCCATTCTCCCAAGAGGCTAGGCCACTTAGATGACTGCCTGAGATGGAGAACGACCATTAGATAATGATAACAAAATTTATTGAGCACTTACTATATATGCCACCCTAAGAACTATAACATTTTAGTAAAGCCTCTCAATAAACCATATAAAAATTACTGTTAATCTGCCTTTCCAGATAAGGAAACTGAGGTTTAGAGGCTAAATAACTTGCCCGAGGTCAAAGAGTTAGAAAGTGACAGGTTAGGCTTCAGAACCCAGGCTCTTAACCATAACAGTAAAGGCTCTAGATCCTGACTATACATTAGAATTACTAGGGGAGACACAAAAGAAAGAACTATCTCTGGGACCTTTATAACCTCCCTCCCATTCTAATTTATACTGATATGGATAAGCACCAGAGTTCTCCAGAGTTTAGCAATGCTATCCTAGGTGGTGCTGCCTCCTAGATGAGAATCAGGTTGTAATGAGCAACTTGCTCTAGCTGACATCCCAGGTAGATCAATTGCTTTTTAGAAGTATCTTTAGAACCATAAAATCAGGTTTGCTCTTCCAAAAAAAACCAGAAAAGCAAAACAAAACTTTTTTTTTTTAAATTAAAACTTAACTCTGAAAGTGATCCTTTTCAGGTAGGTAGGTATCATTTTCCCACTTTATAAACAAGGAGACTGAGACCTAAAAAGGTTCAATAATCTGCCCACATTCACAAAGAAACTGAAACTGAATACCAGGAGGGCTTAGCATGCTAAAGAGTTCCAACAGAAGTAGGAGAGAAATTTGAGTGGGTGATTAGGGATGCTTTATGGAGGAAGTGACATCCAAACCAGATAAAGCATAGGATAGGAAGGGCTAATCATCCGACTGAAAGGCATGACTAAGATCAGAGCAAGATGTCACAAGATGGGGTACCCGGGTGGCTCAGTTGGTTAAGCATCTGTCTTGGGCTCAGGTCATGTTTCCAAGGTCCCGAGAGTGAGTCCCACACAGGGTTCCTTGCTCAGTGGGGAGCCTGCTTCTCCCTCTGCCTGCAGCTCTCCTCCGCCGAATTGTGTGCACACTCGCCCGCTTTCTCTTTCTGACAAATAAATAAAATCTTTAAAAAAAAAAAAGATATAATAAAAAATGTTCACAGGACTAGAAGTAAACAGCTGCGGTAAAACTATGGTGTTTAAAGGTGGAGTTGTAAGAGGCCTCAGAGGTCTACTTGAGCCCAGACTGTAGAGACATCCAAGCTGCACAGCTGTTCTGTTTTCCTAAAACAGAAATCCACTCAAGCAGATGCCTGGAAACTCAGCCTGCACAGGAACCAAGGTCATATTTACAACTTGAACTCATGATGCAGAAAAAGAGTAAAGCAGCATCCAGAGTTGAGCTCTGTATCCAAACTACTCTATCCAGTGGGATGGACTGAGGAGGTTTGGGTTTATGGTATCATATACATACTATAAGGCAAAAGAGCAAAGTAATTAAGAGCAAGGCTTTAGAGTCAGAAAACTCAAATCCTGACTCTACTTTTACTAGTTGTGTAACCCTGGGCATTTATTAAATTTCTTTGAGCCTGTTTCTTTCTTTGTAGAAAGAGATAAAAATATATTCCTCATAGGGTTGTTGTGAGAAATGATTAAGAAACAAATGTGTAATGTGCTAATTAACATAGTGCCTGGTAAGATAGCAAGCTCCCAACAAAAGAAACTCATACATCAAAGCAGAGACCTTTAACATGCATTCAGAGGGATGCCTATTAAGCCCTTCAAATACCCAAATTTGCAAATACTAGAGAAGAGGACCATTTGTACTGATGCATTTATATTAGAGTGGAATAATATGGGCTGTGAATTTTAAAAGTATTAATTTTTCCTTTTTTATAAATTGCTTTCAAAGACTAGGGCAGATTACTATATATACCTCAGGGTGAGCTCTAGGAAGCAAAATATTTACCTTAATAAAACACAAAAATAAAATTACAAACCTGGATCACACAACTATTAATGGCTTTCCCCTAAAATCCCAGTATTCCTCTGACTCTCCCTAAAAAAAAAAACATCAATGTGATATACTTCCACTACATTTTTTTTTAATATTTTATTTATTTATTTGAGAGAGAGACAGTGAGAAACAGCATGAGTGAGGAGTTCAGAGGGAGAAGTAGACTCCCTGAGGAGCTGGGAGCCCGATGTGGGACTCGATCCCGGGACCCCAGGATCATGACCTGAGCTGAAGACAGTCACTTAACCAACTGAGCCACCCTGGCGCCCTCCACTACATTTTTTTTAAAGATTCATTTATTTATTTGAGAGAGAGAGAGTGTGCATGAACAAGCATGTGGTGGGGGGGGAGAAGGAGGAGAAAGACTTAAGCAGACTGTACTGAGTGTAGAGCCCAACATGAGACTCGATCTCATGACCCGATGAGAGCATGACCTAAGCCAAAACCAAGAGTCAGGTATTTAACTGACTGTGCCACCCAGACGTCCCACACTTTTACAGGCAAAGAAAAGTTGACATTTCCATAATGAAAGCAGAAAATTAGTAAGATTCTGTAGAAGTACAGGTTCTAATCTCAGCTCTGCCACTAACCGGGTAACCGTCTCTGGGCTTTTTGACAAGATGATCTTTCTTCCAACTACAGCATCTAAGACACAGCTAGCAGCAGCTCAACTTCATTTTTTTCTTTTTTTTTTTTTAAAGATTTTATTTATTTATTTGAGAGAGAAAAAGAGCAAGAGAGTGGGGTGAGGGGCAGAGGAGAGAAGCAGATTCCCTGCTGAGTAGGGAGCCTGATGTGGGGCTTAATCCTGGACTCTGGGATTATGACCTGAGCTGAAGGCAAATGCTTAATGGACTGAGCCACCCAGATGCCCCAGCAGCTCAACTTTAAACACATCACTCAGAAATGAAGGTTTGGCAAGTCCCTTCTTTTCGGAGTGTTTGGAAGGCCAGAAGCACAAGGCCATGGCAGGGAAAACCCATTCTCTGGGGAAATGAAGAAAAATACCCCCAACACATTGTACCTTTCTTCATCATGTCTCGGTCCAAGGCTACATTTCTTTGGGCAAGATTTACTTCTGATCGAAAATGGAAGCGCTTGGCTCGCTGTTCTTTCTTTTCAATTGCTTCCTAGAAGGTAAAGAAAAGGCCAAAGAAGTGGCACATGGAGGAGGAAAGTTAAATCATAAATGCAATACAATGCTTCAGTGACAATCCTAAAGTAAATTAGAAGAAATAAGCAACACTGTGCCTTTAATAATTTTTGCAGAGAAATGGATATTCACAGTCAATGACTGGCAGAGCATATACTAATACTGCTATAATTTGTAATAATCTCCATGATTCAGTGCCTATCACTGCCTATCACTGTGTCTGGGGGATGGTAGGAATTCAATGAATATTTACTGATTGAATGAGTAATGAATGTTTTGGTTCTCTGACATATTACTTATTATTAGCAATCATGCAAACAAATTACAACTAAACAATTTCACTCCGATCTTCCAGGTGTAGAAACTGAGATACAAAAAAGTCAAAAGGTTTGCTGGAGATACTCTGGCTGGTGGTGGGGGTGCAGATCTTCTGATCTCAGTACTATTTCTAGAAGCCCCACCACCACCCCCATTTCACATCATCTGTGTGCATGGTAATCACACCTATCACATTATGTCTGCCTGAGCAGTCCACTTCCTAAAGCATTTTCCCTGTTTAAAAATAATTTTGGGGGCGCCTGGGTGGCTCGGTGGGTTGAGCCTCTGCCTTCGGCTCAGGTCATGATCTCACGGTCCTGGGATCAGGCCCCACATCGGGCTCTCTGTTCAGCAGGGAGCCTGCTTCCCCGCCTCTCTGCCTGCCTCTCTGCCTACTTGTGATCTCTGTCTGTCAAGTAAATAAAACAAAATCTTAAAAAAATAAATAACTGCATAAAAAAATAATTTTGCAGCAAAGAAACTCTCTCCTCTATTCTAGGCTTATGTCCATGGAATTGCTAGTTTTCATCTTTAAGTGATAAGAAGCACAGATACTTCACTGAAAAAAATAATCAGCTTCATAAGTTTTTCTCCAAGAGCTAAAATAAGTCCAGGTCCAACTATGGGTTTCTGATAGCTCTCAGGAACTCTTCACTAATTGTACACTGACTTTGCCACACTAATTGAAGGTCTGACTACAGGAAAGCTTGTGGGGATTGGTAAAGCAGCAACACTTTGTTATTTCCCAACAGTTATGCTAATTTTCTTCACTGAAGCCTTCCCAATGCAAACAACAAATCTACCTTTCCTTAGTAACAACTTAAGTCCCAGTTCTGGGGCTACCACCCTTTCCCTCATACATGTTTCACATAATGGCTAACTGTACAAAAGTAAACAGAACAATATACTTCTTTTTCAATTACAGTAAGAAAATATCTTTATTCTATTTTCTTGCTTGTCTAAAAGATGACTAGTTCTTTCTTTTGGCTTTTAAGCAATCTGAGAATGAGACCCAGATAAAATACAAAAAGGTAAGCATGACATATTTATTTTTGTTTTTATGCATCCAATATAGCTAAATATTACTCAGAATTATAATTCAAAATTCTGTTCTAAACTTAACTGCACACATTAAAATCAGAATGAATGTTTAAGTTGGACACCACTAATTAAAGCAACAAATGTATCCTGACTGTTTATAATAAGCAAAACAATAGGTTAGGCTCTGTAAAGAGTTACAGGAAAGCTGGTAACCTAGTGATAGCAGTCACTAGAAAAAAGGCAATACTCCCAGATACTGAGAATAATTCAGCTGACTTGGCTTTCAAAGTTTAGACAGCCACACAATCAGGACATCCTATTTTTCTAAGCCTACAATCAGTAAAGAATAAAGACATTTACTAACAGCCTACTATATGCCAGGTACTTTTCATGTTCTGTCTCATTTAAAGTGGAAACAGCATTAAAAAGAATATTTAAAAGCACATTTTAAAATAGCTGACATAACATAAAAAAAAAAGCATCCCCAGTGAAGAATTTTTTCTTAGATATGGCTAAACATAGGCAACTAGGTACATGGATTTTATCTTTTCATAAATGTAAGAACACAAATGCTGCCTATATGTTTTTAGGATGCATGAAGACATTATTGTGTAATACAAAATTTAAACTTAAAAAGGCTTTATGAAGCAACAAAAGAAAAAAGGAGGTAAAGAGTAACTGCTGTTTCACAAATCCTAGGGACCAAGTTCATTAAGTTCACTGGCTTATCAAAATGAATAAATAATTTATGGTCTGTCTTACCTTGGAGGTGACATCAATTCCGGTGATGAAGCTGCCAGCCTTGTTTTCATACCTTCTGCTTGTGTCCTAACACGAGGGGAAGAGTGAAAAATGTTAACAGCAACTGAAGAAAAACTCGTGATAAAAGACAGCCCTGTAACAGATTCCCTTTGGATAGTCATTCCTTTCAGCAATCCTTCCTCACCCTGGCAACCCTCTATTTATGAGGAAGCCTATCTCTATAACACCAGGTAATACACAATCAACCACTTTAACAAGAAGTCTTATCTAGATCAGACCCTGTCCTAAACCTTAACTAAGCCCATTTGCAGAAGGTACTTATGTAAATGAAAATACAGGCTTTCATGAAAAATGTCCAAGTAAGGCACACTCACTCATCTCCCCAGCCACACACAAAACAAATCCATCATGTCAGGCCACCAGGTGGAGCACAAGTCTTCACCAAAATACAGAAAAGTCCAGACTCATCTAGACTAGACCTCCTGGGAAAACATAGCACAGTGCAATGAAGAGGATGGGATGTGGAAGCCAAAGACTGAAGTCACAGCTCTGAGATTCACCAATTACTTGCCACTGTACAATTCCTTTGGCCTCTCTGGGCTTGGGTTTCCTCCATGAGTATCTGCCTACCTTCCTGACCTCCTTAACTGCTCTCCCATTTGCTCTACAGAACTTTCCATTTCTCCAACAAAACAATTTTGTTCCCATCTCAGAGTCTTTGCACCTACTGTTGTTCCTGCTGGAAATACTTTCTTCTAAACCTGTACATGGTTGGCTCCTTTTTGTCACTCAGGCTTCAGCTTAAATGTCACTATCAGAGGACTTCCCTGACCATCGTATCCCATTTGGTTTCTGGCGCTGCACACTTACCCTGTTTTCTGCACTCTCTGTCCCATTAACTTGTTTTACCTTCCTCATAGCATTTACCACTATTAGAAATTCTGTATTTGTGTCCTCCTACTAAAACATAAACTCCCGGAAACAGTTTGATCTTGACCTTGATCAAGTGCCTAGGATTGTGCCTGGCACATAGTGGGGGATGCAATAATTCCATGTTGCACTGAACGAATAAAGGGATAATATCTACTTCACAACTGCAGTGAAATTTAAACAACATAATGTAGTAAGCGGTAAAATGCCACTATATTAATTGTTGTTACCAGAGTCATCATTTGCTATCTTTAGTGATCCTCTATCTTCTTCGCCTTTTCCCACAACTTCAGTTTAAAACCCAGACTTGCTGACATGTGGTTAAAAGGTAGTTCATGTTAGATGAGAAACTAAGTACATAAGAGCCACACAGGCCTGAGACCGGCCCTAAAAACGCGACCAAGAGACCAAAAGCAAAACACCTCTCCCCGCCCTTCCCCATGTGATGAAAGACGGACCAAGGACTACTGCTGGTTCGCTTATGTTTTGGTCTCACTAAGGGTTACATGCTGGGGCCACGGTGTAGGTGCTACAGATCAAGCGGAATGGGGACAAGATGACTCCCAAGTCACAAAAGGAACACCGAGTTTCGGCTGCTGACAAGTCCAACCCTCTACGAGAAACCGCGAGTGCTATATTTTAACAAACATCAGCTCCAACGGAGACCCTGATGCAGGCGTCACCCGACAGTTCCTCCCGTTCCCGCCCCGGGCCCTGCCTTTATCTCAAGCCCTCAGACAACTCCAGCCCCTCCTCGCTCACCCCCCTGCACAGCACGGCTCAAAGAAGCAGTAAAGGGAGTGTCCTCAAATACCCCTTAGTCTCCCCCATTTTCTCCAGCCCCCTCAACACCCATTTCCGGGCGCCCCGGCGTCCCTTCTCCCGCTCTGTCTCTCCTCAAGCCTGGCGCCTCCGCCCCCTGAGCGCTCACTCCTCTCTTACCCCTTCCCCTGACTTCCCCGGGCCCAGGCGCTGGCCGTCTCCCTTTCCTGCGGACCGGCTCCGCCGCGGGGAACTAGCTCTGCGACCTCCTCCTCGCCCCCGCCCCCGCCCCCCGCCCGTACCGGGATCAGTTCTTTCAGCGAGCGCCGCACCGGCACAATCTCCAGCTCGCCTTCCTCCACTTCCATGGGCTCCGGCTCGCCACGCTCCAAACCAGAGTCCGCTTCAGGCGACGGGAGCCCTAGAGCCGGCCCCGCTGGGGCCTCTGCCTTCACCGACACTCGCAGGCCCCGTACGGCCGCCATAGCCGCCTGCCGGCCGCACCACTGAGAGCCCGCCTCGCACACTCGCGTGCTAGAGCGCCGCCGCCCCTAGCCACAGAGCAGTCGCCGCTGCTCCCTAGAATGTCGCCTACTTCGGCAAGAAGATCCACACCCTTCCCCCTCAGCGCCCCCTCCCCCTGGTGGCGGGAGGAACCCAGGACAGCTGGAGCGAGACCTGGAGAAGAGAAGGAGGGCCCGAGTGGGGACGTGGGCGGGGCCTGCCGGAGGGGGCGGGGCCTGGGGAGATCGCTGTTTCCTTCACTTAGAGAATAGGTACGCCTTGAGCAATAAACACGTTATAAAAGTCAGCTTTACTAAATGATCATTACATGACAGTGACTGTTCCGACTGCTTGATATCTTACAATTCTATTGAATAGGTGCTATTACTAGCATCATTTCACATATGAGGAAACTGAGGCATAGAAATTTATCCAAGGTGACAGGCTATTATTTTATTATTATTGTTTAAGATTTTCTTTGTTTGTCAGAGGACGAGAGAGTGCGCACAAGCAGGGGGAGCAGCAGGCCGAGGCAGAGGGAGAAGCAGAGGAAGGAGGCTGGAGGAAGGAGGCTGACAGGGGACAAATCCCAGGACCCTGGGATCATGACCCAAACCAAAGGCAGGTGGTTAACCAACTGAGCCACCCAGGCATCCCTATTTTTTATTTTTCTATAGACTTCAGCATGGAGCTCAATGCGGGGTTTAAACTCACAACCCTGAGATCAAGACCCCTGAGCTGAAATCGAGAGTGGGATGCTCAACTGAGTGAGTGAGCCACCTAGGTACCCAGGTGACAGGCTATTTAAGAAAGAAAACCTGAATCTGAGCTTAAGGCTCCAGAGCCTTGGTCCTTCACTTCTAGCCTATTGGTAGGTTTACAGCCTACTTGCCTTGCCAACCTTTGTCTCTTTCAAGTCTCCCAATAATTGGCCCATTTGACATACATAAATATTGAGACTCCAGAAGAGTAGTGAGTTGCCCAAAGCTCAGAGCTTGACTCCAAATTTCCTGACTCCCCAAGGCTCAGTCCACTGTAAACTCCTGAGCATGGTTTCTTGCAACATTTCTGATAGTCTGGTTGGGAGACAGGGAGAGACAAGGAGACAGGCTTCCAGAGGGCACCACTGGTCAGTTTTTGCTTTGAGTCCTGATTTTGCACCTTCCTTCCTGTGTTACCTTGGGCTAGATCTGGCCACTATCTGGGCCTGTCTTCCCATCTGAAGAGGGTGTAAGTGGGACCCTAGGTTCTCAGAGGCCCTAATAGCTCTATTAATGGGGGAACAAATAATTATAAACCAGGGGAGGGCTTAATCAGCATCACACATGTCTGGGTTTCAAACTGACTGGCTCTGCCCCTTATACCATGTGTAACTTTGGCAAGCCACTTAACAGAATTAAGAGGGGTAAGAATAATTTTCAAAAAGTAAAAAAAAAATGACTTAAATACAAAACATACACATGTCAAAGCTTTTATTCACTGACTAATGAAGACATCAGTAAGATATTAATGCTAATTTATAAGAGATTTGAGAATGAATACAGAATTGGTCAGTCAAAGGAATGCTGAAATGAACTTGACAACAAAGGTTAAAGCCCTATAATGCAAGAAAGTGCAACCTTTGGGGTTCCCCTTTATCAGACAGAAAATATTTGCATTGCTATTTGACAAGAATAATTTACTCATTATAAGTAATGAATTAGCTTCTTATGAATTAGCCTCTTATGAATTAGCCTCTACTCTTACAGAGTTGTAAAATACTCAGTAATAAATCAGAAGTCAAGCAAAGGTACACATTCCTAGAAAATCAATGATCCCCAGGTGGAACTGACATGTTGAAAAACATCTGACATTACTCTGAGAGGACATCACTGCTGTTCTTTTTCCTATTCCTTTTTCCTATTTCCAAAGTCTGTATGATTTCTTATTAATAGGAAAAACCAGGAGAGTGGGACACTGGGGGAGACAGTAGAGAGAGTTTCATGAAGGAAGTGATCAAGTGTCAAATTCAGTGAAATCTGGCTTGGGTCTAGAGGTTTGTTGACTGTTGGTGACCTTGAGGAGACCAGTGCCCATGAAGGAGAAGGTAGATTAATGGTGGAATGTGAAAAAGTACAGACAAGTCTTTTAAAAAGTTTGTGAAGATGGATGCTAGGGGACAATGGAGGATATTAACAGCATCCTCTGCAGAATTCACTTTTTTTTTTCCTTTGACTGAAATTGGCCATAACCTCTCCTTTTTCTCTCTCCCATCCATGGAGAAGGGGAATAAAATTAGTAGAAGCCTACCTCTTATAGGAGTAACAAAAGGAAAAGCTATTAAAAGGTAATACAAGCTTCTAATGTGAAATCAAATGCTACCTGAGGACTGGTAACATGGTCCACTCACCAGATGTGATGCCTATTCAGAGATATTCTTTAATGCAGTTCTAAATTGGATACCTACAACCCCATGCCTCACACTCCCACCCAGTTTATGTCTATCCTTGGAACATGTGCAGGTTGTTAGTTAAGGAAAATTTTCCACAGTTAAAGGAAAGCTCATGAGGCAGCTGACCCTAGTAAGGGAGTTGTATTCATGTCCCCCAACCTCCTCCTACACAGATAAATTCTTGAAAGGACTATCTTCCTTCATTTTCTCCATCTGACTTGACCACTCTGTATCATAGATGCTGATGGTCACTCCCTAGTTCTTGAAAACCACACACACTCTTCTGTAATAAAGTCACACTTGGTTTTCCTTTTTCACCTTCCCTGCTGATCCTGCTCCTGTGCCTTTTCGGGGTTTTCCTCTTTATTCAATATTAACAGTTGTCCAGGACTCAGTCCTAGACCCTGTTTCTTCTCACCCCATGCTCAATGTCTAGGCCATCTTATCATATCCATGGCTTCCAGTTCCCCCACCATACATACCCCTAGGTTGCCCACATCTCCATCTCCAAATCTCCCCTCTCCTCTGAGCTCCAAACCCACATGTCTAACCGCCTACTGCATATCTTCCCTTGAATGTCTCAAGGCACCTCTCTTCTCCTACATATCCCTCTTGTCCATCTGCTTCTTTCTATCCTTGTGGCTACCATTCCTCAGCTTCTTTCCATCCCGGCCATCATCATATCCTATCTTGTCTGGACACTTAGTGGCCTTCCCATTGATTTCTCCATTTTTCTGGTTCCTCCACCCTCATCCCTCCTCTACACAGTAGGCAGACTGATCTTTTCAGGACACATTATCCAGGCCTGCCTTCCTCTCCAGCTTCATTTTGTACTGTGTTCCTCTTCACTCCCAACATCACCACCTCAGTTCTTGATAAGAACCAGGCTCTGTCATACCACAAGGGTCTTGCACAGCTTGGTCTCTTTCCCAAGCTTTCTTTCCTCCTCCTTGGCCTAGCTAGTTCTTCCTTAACTTAAGATCTCAGCTAGAGCCTCTTTTCCTCTGGGAAGCCTCCCAACTACTCTTAGAGAGCCACCACCACAACATAGTTCCTATATAACACTCATATCAGTTTAAAATCATCCACATACATGCATGGCAACTTGATTAATGTCTGTCTCCAGCAATGGACTGTGAGAGCCATGAGAGGAGGAACAGTGTTGATTTAGCTGATTGTCTAACTCAATGCCCAGGTATAGAAGGCCCTGGACATATACTGAAATGATGGATGGATGGATGGATGGGCATATCAAAAGAAAAGGAGACTTCTGCCCACATTAAATTAAAAAACATGGAGCATCAGATCTACCACCTTTACCAAATTCTAGACCAGGGCTATTCAATATCGACCATCACTATTCATTAAAATCACCTAGGTTAAGATACGTAACTTGTAACTAGTAGATAAATAAGTCCTGGGGATGTAATACACAGTGCAGTGATTATAGATAAAAAAATTATTATAAATATAAAACTTGCTAAGAGATTAGATCTGAATTGTTCCCACCACTAGAAGAAACGATAATTATATGAAGAGACAGAGATGTTAGCTAATGCTACAGTGGCAATCATACTGCAATACAAATGTATCAAATCAACATGTTGTGCACCTTAAACTTATAGAATATTACAGGTCAATTGCATCTCAATTAAAAATAATGAAAAAACTTAAAAATCAATGAGGAAGCTGAAAAGATTACATACTATATGATTCCAACTCTATGACATTCTGGAAAAAGCAAAAGTAAAAGTAAACAGTAAAAAGATCAGTGGTTGACAAGGGTTGAGGGTAGGTGAAGGGTGGGGCTTGGGGGCAGGGAGGGATGGACAGGTGGGACATGGGGGATTCTTGGGGGAGTGAAGCTACTCTGTATGAAACTGTAAGGGTGATACGTGATGTACATTTATTCACACTTACATAACTTACATAACGTACAATACAAAGAGTGGACTCTGAAGTAAACTGTGGTCTTTACTATCTCATTGGTTTTAACAATCACACCACAATAAGGCAAGATGTTACTAATGGGGAAATTGGGGGGCAGGAGAGGAGGCTGAGAGGGTATGTGGGAACTCTTTGTACTTTCCTCTAAACTTTTCTATAAACTTATGTTTATAGAACATTCTGAATGTTCCGAAATATAGCTTATTAATTAATTAAAAAATATTTTTTTTAATTTTTAAATTTTATTTTTTATATAAATTTTATATAAATATTTTTATTTTTATATATTTTTATTTATTTATTTATTTATTTAATTTTTTTTTAGTTTTTTTAAATTAATAATTTAATTATTAATTAAAAAATAAATCCTGACTTTCAGAATACATCCCAGACCAATTAAATCAGAATCTCTGATGGTAGAGCCCAGGCATCAGGGTTTTTGTTTTGTTTTGTTTTCCCAAAGCTCCTTAGGAGATCCTAGCATGTAGGCACTTTGATGACTACTATTTAGACTGAATTGGGAGTGGGAGGGACAGACCAGAGCTCCTCAGCTTTGGGGTGGGTTTCCCAGGAAGGTGGGTAGATATTGGGACAGCTTGTCTTAAAGAAGGTGATGGGAGCACCCGAGGGCAAGGGGATCCTCTTCTGTGAAAGTTCCCGGGCCTTAGTGATGGTCCCCTGGACTCTGGGGGAGACCAAGTATACAGGCTTAACCTACTCCTTCCTGTGTTGCAGTTCCCCATTATTCCAGTTCTATTCCTTCAGCATAGACCCCTGTCTGGGCCATGGAAGGTAGGCTCTTGAGGAGACCAAAGGTCTGTGGAGTAGGGGTGTCACAGGCTCTTAATGCAGACAGTATCGGCCAATTGCATGGACCATGGCTAGGAAACTGACCTGTTTTGCTAGGAGTGGGACAGAGTGAGACAGGCAGTAACAGGAAAGAAGGAGTCCGAGTAGGGGGCATCTGAGAGAGAAGGCAGGACGGGCTTCCTCCTATATGCCCAGGAGTGTGAGGCAGTAGCCTTTGGAAAGCCACAGGGGTGGAAATCTGGGTTATAGCTACAGGGGAGGCCTGAACTAGTTTGCCAGCTGGGGAGCAGGAACAGGGGACCAAAAAAAGCCAGTGATATATAGGCCAGAGAAGGGCCTTACAAGGGATCAAGTGGAGAGAGGGAAGACTCCATCTTGTGATTCAGCTGAGATGCTCTTCACATGGATTTTATCATGGTGGAACAGTCAGTGGGCAGATATAGGTTAAGAAAATGAATCAGTCA
Source organism: Taxidea taxus jeffersonii (assembly GCA_003697995.1). Classification (NCBI taxonomy): domain Eukaryota; kingdom Metazoa; phylum Chordata; class Mammalia; order Carnivora; family Mustelidae; genus Taxidea; species Taxidea taxus. The sequence goes on along the minus strand of ML104638.1, from coordinate 180,680 downwards.
GTGGGTAAGGTTGCAATTCCTGGGCCCTGAATCCCAGTTTTGTAGGAGATGGACTAGACACAGGCCATGTGCCAAGGGTGTCTCTGGGGCTGTGGCCCGGGAAGGTTTCCTGGAGGAGGTGATTTGGAGATGGTGGGAGGGCCTAGGTAGTGGGGAGGGCAGGGAGGTTGACCGCAAAGCTGGGATGGGCTAATGACAAACTGGTTAGTTTGGCCTGGGAGGGGACTGGCAGCTGCCCTGGAGAATGAAAGGATTGAGACTTTGTTCCCTGGAACATCCTAGCTAGAGAAATAAATGAGTCTGAGATCCCAGAGGGAAAATCCAGGTCTGTGTGTGTATGACAGAGGGGACCCGGACAGGAGATGGTCCTTTAAGCCATGGCCATGCAGTCTAGCCGGAGACTGGAGGGGTACAGGGAGTCCTTGCAGGCAAGAGACTGTTCTACCGGCCAAATGGAGGGCACATCCTTCCCCAGACCCTCCTGCTTTCCTTCTGAGCCTCATTTGACCTCCAGGGTCCAGCACCACCCATTGCATGGCTACTCCTGGCCTCCTTTGGCAGAGTCCCAATGGCCCAGGAGGCAGGTCTGCTTGTTTGCCCAAGGGGAGGCTATGTAGGTGTATAGGCCTGTGTGTGTGTGTGTGTGTGTGTGTGTGTGTGTCTGAGTGAGAGTGAGAGAGAGAGAGAGAGAGAGAGAGAGAGAGAGACCAAGTAATCTATGGGTTGTTTATATGGGGCCCAGTATGTGTCTGGGTGACCCCTTGCCTTGAGCCCCTCTCCCTTCTACTTCATGCTGAGACCATATAGGATGATAGGGATTGGGAAGAGCAGAGACCAAAGAGCATGTGGATTCCAGAGCCCAAAAAGATTCTCTGTAAGTAATTGGGGCCTCTGAGGATAAACCCGACCGCCCCCTAGCCTCCAGCTGGACCCTGCTGGCTTGGGCTCAGCTTTCCTGTGTGGTTAGGCTTGGAAAGGCAGCCTCTGTCTCTGGTTTCCCTAGATGTCCTTTCCCTGCATAGGGTTCTCCATTTTCCTGGCCGCTGATGTGGGAAGACCTGGGTGGGGCGGGTAGACAGGGGATCTAGGCTCTAGTCTGGCTCTTCCCTGACTTGCTATGTGACTGAGACTGTTTCTTGGGCCTCAGTTTCCCTACCACAGTTTGCCTCCTAGAGTGGTTGTCCTTGTGGGGAAATGACACCACGCACCCATGGTCCTAAAAGCTCTTATGCATGAGGATCTGGCCTGTCAAACCCAGGCCCAGGGCTTGGTGAGCAATGCTTGGGATGAACCAGCCCCTTGGAGGTGGGGCTGACTTTGACAAGCAGAGGCAGGGATGGGGGAAAGCAGTGCTTTAGAGGAGTGGGTGGGCTTGAAGAGTCGTGGAGAGTAAGGAGTGAATGGAGTGTGGGGCATGGTCTGGAGAGCATCCAGAGGGTAGCAGAGCTGATGACAGGGGCCTCAAATGCCAGACTAACAACTGGAGAAATATGGAAAGGATCTAAGAGTGATGGGCATCATCAGGTGGGTGACTGAAGATTGCTCTGGTAGCCAGTAAGAGGATGGGTTAGACTCCCAAGGACCAAGGCCAGGAGACCAGTGAGGAAGTGAGAGATGGTGGGAGGAAGTGGGGATAGACCTACTTACTGGCCTTGGTATTTGGGAAACTTCTGCCTGGCTACCAGTGCCCCTCTTAGAGAAAACTTGGTACAGTCCCTCATGGGATCTTCCCAGGATGACCAGGGAACATGCAAGAACAGCTTTGGTACCCATTTCTCAGAGGGAACAACTGTTCAGCATATTGGATAGCATCTGGCTTGGTCTCCTTTCACCCAGCTGGGAACTCCACAGATAGGTAAATACCAATCATGCAAGATTGTTGAGCCCATGGCCACTAAGACCATGGTTCCAGAGAGCCCCAGAAACAGAAAGTTCTTTTTCTTTTAAGGGCCTCACTTGCTGAGTACTTACTATATACCAAGTACTGTATCAGATGCTTGGCACAAGGACTTCATTTAACTTCACAAGAAGCTCCGGAGGAGATGGTGATATTATCCACATTCTACCAACAAGGAAACCAAGACTTCTGCAATGGCTTGCCAAAGGTCACACACAGCTATTAAATGGAAAAGCTTGGATTCAAGCTCAAGGCTGTCTGACCTCACTGATGACTCTTTTCACGGTGGCTATGGAGGACCTACTATAAACAGGGAGCTACTGGGCACATAAAGCCCATGCCAGTGCTCAAGGTCAAAGGGGCACGGTAAAGACATTGGACAGGGACTTGTGTGCTGCTCCAATGGGACTTTTGCCCCACAAGTAGTGGTAATGGCTCCCAAGGACCAGACCTTGGGCTCCCTGGGTACCTGTGAAACATGGGCATTGCATTGGCTCCTAAATGTCCTGTTCTTTCCAAGGAAGGGCCGGCCACAGAACCTGCTCAGGAGGTTGAGTCACATCCTTGACTATAGCTCATCACCCTCCAGAGCCAGCCTTTCTCCCTCCCTCTCCTTCCTTGCCTCCTTCTCACTCCCTGTCACACCCCCAACCCCATCCCAGAGCTCCTCTCACCACTGCCTTGCTCAAAATCTCCCAGAACAACTAGTCAAGCCAGTGGTCCAGCTGGTGGGAAAGAGCACACACCCAGATATTGAAAATGTACACACACAGTTTTTTTTTTTAACTCACGAAAGGGCTTTTATTGTTTTTAACTCACTTCCTGGGAAGTTAATTTTTAAAACACTCTTATGGGGTTTGTTCATCACTTGTGCTACATTCAGAAACAATAATGCCAATAATGATGGGGTGAGCACCCCATCCAGGCTCTGACATGGGCTGTGGAGCCAGGCCTACCTCTGAGGTCTGTGAGGGTAGGCCCAACTGATGTGCCTCCTTGAAACTCCCACCCTCCAGGCCCCAGTGCAGAGATGCTCAAGGAAACCTGTGGATCTGTGATGAGCCTCCCATGAACTCTAAAAAAAGTATTCTTAAAAACAGTACCGAATTATTTTTTAACCCCTGGGTTACAATGCCTTAGTTGCAGAGGAGCCAGGGAGAAATGTGGGTCCACTGACAACGAGCCACATTCGGCTCAGAGCCTTAAAGACACATAGAAACTATATAACAGATGCACGTGCCAGTGAAAGACATGCAGGTGTGCTGTGTGCAGCAGATGGGCACGCACATGCGTGTGCGTGCAGGTGCAACATATACCCACAGGCACGAAGATGAGCAGGACACAGATGCTCCTCCAGCCCAGCCTCCCTCTCTTCTTCAGCACCAGCCTTCCTGCTCTAGGAGCCCCACACAGGCAACTGAAATCCCTTGTTGTTTGGCCCATACTTTCAGGGGAGGTACCGGAGGCCTGTTTTATTTTCCTTTGGGGGTCAATCACTTGAGGATTTGGTCAGTAAATGCCAAGCCAGCCAGGCACAGATCCCAGGGTGAAGATCAAGTCCGCTCCAGCATGGCCAGGTCCACACACGTGTTCTGGCACACCAGCTCTGTGCAGGCCGAATGTCAACTGTCTTGGGAGTGAGGCAGTGGCAGGAGGCCCATGTCTCTGTGGCCACTGGCCAACGGGCACACCCTACCGGGGTCCCCCTTTCAGTGCTGCCTCCGACCTGGGCAGTTTGTCCTTCACTGTAGCAACAGGAGGGCAGCTTCCAAGGCCAGATGTGCAGGCCAGTGTAGGATTGGTGGTCGGATTCCAGTTACTTCGGCATCTGCAAGGCCACAGCCCTGTGGGTCCAGGGCCCTTGGTTGGGCCTGCCCCTGGTGTCTCTTCTACAGGGGAGCCATGCAAGGAGGGAGTAAAGTGGGCAGGGAAGGTGGGTGCTCCTGACTCAGGCCTCTGCCCAGAGAGTTCATTTATCCCATTCTCCAGATGGCGTCGAGTGTGAAACCATCACGGAAGGTCAGTCCACCCCACCTGGCTGCCAAATAATGATGAGCACGCTGGGGACCAACCAAAGCTGTGTGACAGCTTTATAGTCATTCCCAAGCAGGCCTTTACATACCACCATTCTGCCACAATGTTAAAAGTAAAAGTTAAAGACAACAAAAGAGGAATCTGAATTCTCTAATGCTGGCCCCTGCCTCTACGAGGCCCAGGAAAACCCCCTGGGGCTCAGAGCCTCCATATTAGCATTCTCAGTAGACAAGAGCTCTCGCAGGACCCTCCTGAGGTGGGTACAGTACAGCCCTCCAGGTTCGTGAGGCAACTGAGTCAGACATGCCTGACTCCCAAGGGGATGTCTCTGCCGTGGTTGTAAACCAGGCCTCTACCTGCTAGCTGGGTTTCCTGCTTCCTGCTTTGCCAGATAGCCAGGTAGGATTTCTAAGGAACCATGGGTACCTCTTTTTCCTACAGGATGGGTCCCCCCAGGGAGAGCCAGGACAAGGAGAAAGGCCTCATGGGAGCCCTGCCCCCCAATCCCCAGATGACAAACATTGCAATCCTGTCCCTGGACTTGTGCGCTGAGGTCATGCAGCATGACAGAAGGAGGGGGGCCGAAAGAGGGGCCACAGTCCTCAGCCCCCTGCCCGTGGAGGCGGCTGTCAGCATGAGGGCCGTGGGCCTTTGGAGGCATGGGATGAGCGTGCTGCCGGTGGCCCTGGGCGCATGCAGGGGCTCAGGATGCAGCCTCATCTTCTTGGACGCCGGGGAGCTCCAGGCTCTTGCCCCCTTCACCACACCTGTCTTTCCTGTTCAAGGGACACCAGGGGCAGAGGGACCTCAGGGGTCAGCACACGCACTCAGGAAGACACACACACACACACACAGCCATTTCTTTCCATAATTTCTCAACCACTGCCCCCTGCACCCTGCCGCCGCCATTTTCCCAAGTTCCCCTCAGTCTTGCCCCTTGCGTTGTGGCCCCTGGCCAGTCTCCCCAACCCTGGTCTCAGCCCACAAGTCTCTGTGATTCCCTGTTGCCTAGAGATGAAGTCTAGACTTCCCAGCCTGGCTTGCAGAGCGGCTCGCAAGCTGACCCAGCTGACTCTTCTGCATCCTTGAGTACCAGCTAGGTCAGGCCTTCTATGGTGGCCTAGCTCAGCCCCCATCATCCTGGGTAGAGAGGCTTTGGTTTTGTATTTTCTTTTCCTTGTTCATAGGGCAGAGTCTATCTATCAGTCTTGGAATTCCATTCTGTATTTAATGCATTCCTATATCTGATTATTCCCCAAAGATTTTTCTTTTTAAAATGACCAATGAATAGATTTGATATTAAAAAATCAGTGCAAAAAAAAATCAGTACCATTTAACTCTACTGTAGAGCTTCACCAATTATCCCAAAGCATAAAAAAACAGAGTCTATCTAGGATAAATGTTGGGACTTTGATGAGGTAAAACCTGCTTTTCAAAATTAAACTTGGGTCACAGAATTATAGAATTTTATAGTTGAAAAGGGTTAAGCCCAATTCTCTCACAGTTCAGGTGAGTAAACTGGCCTTTCTCCCCATTAACATGTCCATGAAAGGACTCCATGAAACGACTGCTTTGGACTCCATGAAACGAATGCTTTGTACAGTGGTGTTCTTGGGACCCATTCTGTGCCAGACATGGACTAGGTGTCTTTAGTTCGTGACTGCCCCGTGCCACCACTAGGGGGCGCCGAGTCATGGGCACTGAGCTGGAGTAACCAGCCATCCAGGTTTGTTCATCCTCATGGTCCTACCTAATGCCTTCTGTAATGTCTTAGTATCAGCTTCCTCTTCCACTCTCAAAATTGGCTCTGTTTGGGTGCTACATATTCGATCCCCTACACTAAGCCCAATTCCATCATCGAGGCCTGCAGACCTAGAGGAGCCCAGGGAACTCCTTCTCCTCACTCTGGCGACCTCATTGAAGAGACAGAGCTAAAAAGAAGCTCAGTACTGTCAAGGTCTCTCCAAAGCACTGGCCAGGAAGTTTGTCAAATGGAGGGCAAGCAGTTGGTATGTGGACATCACCAAGGGCAAACAACCTCTGGCTGGAGCAGATACCAGCTTGTCCACTGAATGGGACCTGATGCTCTGAAGAGCCCACTTACCAAAGGGCAGCCTCACACCAACGTCTGGGCCCCTGCACCGCACAAGTGATGTGGAGAGGCTCAAATATGGACAACATCTGGCACCCCCCTCTCTAGGGACCATGCCTTTCCCACACAGCAGGTGGGAGGGGCAGAAGGTGTGGGAAGGTACACAGTGTCTCCCCTCTGCAGTACCCTTCACAGGCTGGAGGAAGGCAACCAGTGTCCCAGGACCACCTTCTGGTCCAGGACCTCTCATGATTTTCTCTCTATGGGTACAAACTCCAGCAGGCCATGTTGGCACCCCAAACTCACTTTTATTTTAATGGGAGAAGGTGGAAAAGCAGAGGATGAGGTTCACAAGGTTTGGGGAACTGCTTTTCTGACCTCTCCTAGGAGGCAGTGAATGCACATGCCTGGTTCACAGTAGGGAGCCTTCGGCAAACGGGAATTTCTCTTCCCTGGCCCTATCAGCCAGCCAGCCTGTCTTCCTTACTCGCTAGATGAGCATTTCCAAAGTGTTGTCTGAGAACATGGCCTCAGCAATGGCTGAAGGGATTATGGGCTACTCAGGAAAGCTAACACTCTCCCAGGCCAGGAAGAGTCAGCAGACGTGCCTCTCTTTCCACAGACAGGCAACCTTCTATAAGGAGCAGACACAAGCCCTGCAAACCTCTACTAGGCTGCCATGCACTGAGAACAGAGGTGCCAACAGGGCCCTCCTCGGAGATCTGGCTGAGTCCCCAGGCTCCAGGCTCAGCCTGCACAGCCCAGTGACAGTGAAAGTCGCAGGGAGACACCACAGCCCCCAAGCCACCCCAGGGACCACCTTGTAGGCCTCAGCCCACTGGTACTTACGACATTAAGTTTCCTGGAGCAGACATAGATCGCTCTTCCCTCCGAGCTTGGGGCTCAAATGGGTTCCCAAAGGAACGCTTTCTCAGCATGGACTTAACCAGGATCTGGGAAGGACACATCAGAGTGAGGAACAGAGGATGCCAGGCTCCCATACACACTGGCAGCCTCCTCTCTGACTCCCTACAGGGAAGACCACTGGGTGGGCCCTGCTGAGGCTCCCTTTCAGTCAGCAGAGGAAGGAAGAGTATTCCGAGTAGAGAAAATGGCAAGAGCACAGGAGTGATAGTTAAGGGAGAATTCTGGGAATGGTGAGGAGTTTGGCACAGCTGGTGCATGGGGGTGCCCAGAGACCAGAAGCAGATTGTGAAGGGTCTGGAATGCCAAGCTGAAAGCAGGGGCTTTATCCTGAGGACATGGGGAGTGCGATCAGGAAATGCCTTATAGCTGAGGTGGGAAGGATGGAGTGGAGGAGAGCTGTGGCAGGCAGAGCAGCAAGGAAGCTGCATAGTGGCCTGGGGGAGATGCCTGGATGGGGAGATGCTATCCCCTGGTTCGTGGACTTCGCCCCTCCTCCCACAGCACGGACAGTTCTAGACCCCTGCCTATACACACACATGCCTAGTGTGGGGCTGTATTCAGTTTTTCTTCTACTCATTCATTTATTCATTCATTGAATGCAACCAACAACTACTTATCGAGTGCTGGTCATTTGCCAGACACTACTCTAGGCACAGGCACCACACTGAGGCAAAAATTCTTGCCTTCATGGAGGCTGTGTTCTAGTTTGGGCAACAGGCAGTAAATAAGACAAATCAGTAAAACATATGCTACTTAGTGGTAAGAGCTAAGGAGAGAAAAAGAAAACAAGGTAGGAGGATATTATATGACAAAGAGGAGGTGGGAATTTTAGATAAGGGGCCAGGGAAGGCTTACTTCTCACTGAGGTGACTTTGGAGTAAAGGCCTGAAGGGATTGAGGAAGTGAGCCCTGAAGATATCTGGGCAGGAGCATCTGCCACGAAGGAAGGTTCAGGAGCAGCAGTTTATATGGTTAGAGCTGGTCAAACCAAGGGAGGAGGGAAGAGTAAGGCAGTGGGAAGATGGGAGTGGGTGGGCAGTCTTTGTGGCATCTTCTAGGATGGTTAGGGCTGGGGCTCTTCCTCTGAGTGACATGGGAGCCTAAGTGAGCAGGGTCTCAGCTGAAATGGAACATGATTAGTCACTAAGCCCACCTTGCCTACTGAATTGGGCAGCAACCGTAGTGGGGGTAAGGGTGGAAGCAGGGGACAACTTGGGAGGCTATTCCAGTGGTTAAGGAGAGAGACAGTGGTGGCTAAGATCAAGGAGGTAGCAGTAGAGATCCTATGGGAGCTAGCTGTTTCCAGGGACCTCACAGAGTCCTGGAGCTCTACAGACCATAGAAATGAGCACGACTTTGGTCACTGGCTCTAGCTGGGCCTGGACCCAGTGGGAAGGGCCAAAGTGCAGAGGCTTGATATCACCTACAGCACAGGTACCAGCTCTCCTTTTGCCTTGTAATTACCCCAACTCGCTGTGATACTTCAGTGCAGGGCAGACCATGGTTCTCAGTGTCCCCCCAAAATCCCAAGTGGTCACTACGGGCTACACGAATAACTTCCAATAGTTAATATAGAACTTGTCCAAAGGAAGATGAAAAAAACTAAACTGTGAGAAAAAAGTGCAGGGAGCACATGGAAGGGATCCAAGGGCACAGGACCACCTCTCCAATCCAAAAGCTTCCTAGGCCTTCTTACCATCATGTTCTTGGCATGATGTAAGTAGAATTCTAGTAGAATGCTTGGAAGCAGGGAGGGAAGGAAGGAGGGGAAAGAGGAGGGGGGAAAAGGGAAGGAAGGAAGAAAGAAAAGAAGGCAGGAGGGAAGGAGGGAGGGAGAGAGGGAGGAAATGCTTCTTCCAGTCATGGTGAATGTTGACACTCAGTGAGGGCAGTATATTTCTTTAAATCATTCACACTCCTCACCAAGCCTCCTGGTCTCCCTACCATGAAGTTGAATAACATGACCTCTTTCTCCACTGCGCTCCAGCAGGGCCTCAGTACAGATTAGCATTGGGACTGGCTGACCAGATGGCCCTCTGTCCCCCAACAGGGCCCAGCACACAGCAAGTCTCAGGCAATGGCAATGCCCACCTTAGGCCCTCTCAAGACAAGGGAGCCTTCTGCCCCTCAGCCCCTTACCACCGTGGTCCAGCTGGGGATGAGCTTGACTGAGTTCTTCACCTCCTCCTCTGTCACCTCCACCACACTGCAATGCTCTTCCTCTGAGGGAAGAGGCTCCTCCCCACTCTTGGTCACCCAGGGGTGCACCTGTGGAGTTGGGAGGGTAGGGAGAGGTCAGATAGACAGATGCCCAGTCAGCAAAGGACCATGGGCATTCAACCAGCAATTGCGTTGAGGGGACCCAAAGCCCACAAACCCCAAATCCAAACCCAATATATGATTTATATATCTTGGTGTAGGGCTTTCTAGAGGGAGAAACTGAGGCCTGTTTGTTGTGTCCAAGACCAGCTCAACCCAAGACCTCTGGCTCCCCAACCTTGATGTCTGGCACCCCAATCCTTGTTTCAGGATTCTTGTCCAGCATCTTCAGGATTAGGTCCTTGAGCTCCTCACTGACCTTTGGCCTAAAAGGGGGGAAGGAAGAAGTTGAGGGAGAGGTAGTCAGTGAGGGCTCTTTCCTACCTACCTCTCCATCCCCACCTGCTCTGGGATTCCCTCAATAGAACATGCCAGGGCAGAGACACACCCAACCCTCATTTCTTCAAGAGCAAGAGGAATATCCCAAGGCATACAAGGGGAGAGTTTCAAAACAAGTAGATGGATATCCATTTTTCCTGAACAGGAAATAAAGCCATCTCCCTCAGGAGGCAGGGGCCACAAATGCAAATGCAATCCCAGGGGTACCAGGGGTAACTGAACACCTCCTGGGTGGCAGAAATGGTGAGGATAATGTGAGAAGAGGCATTTTATGGGACACCAGGAGCCTTTGCCCCACTTGCTATCTTATCCTCTCCTCTGACTGGGAGGTAGCTAAGAAAGATTCTCATTTGACAGAGGAGGAAACTGAGGCCCAGAGAGGTTAGTGGGCTGACACATTGCTACCCAGAGGAGTGAGGGCAGGGATGAGAGACTCAGGGGAAGGGGGAGCAGGACTCTCAGCTCCACATTAGCCTGGACTATTTCTCCCCAAACTCCAGGCTTCTTGCTACCGAGATTTTTGGGAAGCCCATCTGTCCAAGCCTGTAGAGAAGGAAGTCACTCTTAGGACTGTTGACCTTGGATCTCTCTGCTGTCCTAGACATGTAATCCCTTTTACAACTCCTGGGCTGGAAAGAGACCTCTGGCATGGGGTACAGCAGCAGGGAAGGCACAAAGACAGGCAATTATAGGGAAGGGCTGGAATCTAGTTGGCTAGAGGGGGCAGAGGTCCTTGAATGCCAGGGTTAGGAAAGGGCTTCTTCATGTGGGATCTATGAAGCCTTGGAAAAACTTTAAGCAGGAGACATGGTGAGATAAGGGGAGCATTGTCATTGCCTGACACTTGCTCTGTGCTTTATCAGGGTCAACCTGACCTGATTGTGGTGGCTGGACAGGAAGGAGGCTGGCAGCAGGGAGACCACAGAAAAGGTAGCTAGATAAGGCCAAGGACAGAACCAGTTAGGGGCGCAGTTTGGAGTCAAGAGATATATGAGGTAGATTCAACAGGGCTTGGGGACCGGATTGGGAGTGGGCACAAGGGAGCAGGAGTCATTGAGTACAATACCCAGGTTGGTTTCTGACCTGTCCAGGGGACTTTGATCAGATGCAGAAGGGCCCTTTAAAGTAAGGAGCCGTGATAGCCAATATCATAATCAGAAGAAGCACAGATGAGCAGGGAGACCGCTCCAAATAGTCCCTCTGGGCTCAGAGACCTTAGTCACAAAGGGATAGGGAGTGGTTTCAAATCCCAGATCCCACTGATAAGTCTCCTCTAGAGCCTCTACTTCTCCATCTACAAAATGGGGAAGCACACTGCTATCTTGAAGTCTTCCTACCCCATGTGAGGAAAGTAGAGGTTCCCTGTGGTTCCAGTGTATGCATAAGGTTGATGCCATTAACCCCACGGAAGTCTCTAGAGAAGGAACAGTGTAAGTGTGTGACTTGGGGTCATTTCTGCCCAACTCCTGGTCTCAGAGTTCCATTCACAATGAAATCCAATCAGAAGTCTTTGAAACCTTGCTCTACAATCCCACCAGGGGCCCCTCCCAGGAAACAGCACCCCCACCTCCGGATCTGCAGGCTTGGGGGGGCCTTCAAAGGGCAAAGGCTCTGCTACAACTCAGACACGACTTCCTGGGGGTGGCCAGGAGCCCCCTTCATGGGCAACTCACTCCTCAGGAAACACCACAGCCTCATTCTTGATCTTCCTGTGCAGAGCCAGGATGTAATCATCGATGAATGGGCACTGTTGGGTGGAGAAGCAGACAAAGGATGCAGGCCCAGGGCCTCAACTTGCCCTGGGGGACTGACCCCATCTCTTGGTGCTGCCAGAAGTAGGGGGCAGCTCTGGGCTCCTTAACAGATGGGAGAAACCTTGTCTAACTTGTTTAGAGCCTGGCACACAGCAGGTACTCAACAGACACTGACTGAACAAATGAATCATTGAAGGAACTATGAGGCTGGGCACTGGCCTAACAGGCACCTACAGAAGGGCCTCCATTCCCAGGGCTTGGAGTCTGTGAACACGTTCACTGAGATGCCCTCCCATCTCTCAGTGCAGTCACTAGAGTGGGAGCACCTGTGGACAGGGACTTCCGCCAAGTCAGTATTGAGCATTCCCCAGGCCCAGCCTACCCCAGAGCAAAAGTCAAGGACATTTTGTAGAATGAATGAATGAAAGAATGGATGGTATCAAGGGCCAGAAGGACAGGGTGTGCTCTGGTGGAGAGGTGGCAACACCACCATTTCCCATTGGGCTGTCTGCTGTCCCTGGACTCTTTCACATAACTCTCCTCCCAGGGGTCAGGTGAAAACAGAAAAAAGCTTTTCCTTTAATCTTCTCTGGGCCAGGTGGGCACCTTCAGAAGTCACTTGGCTTTAGGACACAAAGGAAGGACCTGTAGCTGTCATTCATCCTGGTTCATTTTGGCCCAGCCCACGGTGCCAAGGGTCTGGGCCTGTCCAGCTCCACCAGCCCACCTAGCACTTACCTTGCCATAGACAAAGCAGTATAACGTCACCCCGGTGGCCCACACATCCAAGGCCTAGGAAGAAACAGCTCATATCAGTCCCTCAAAAAGAACCAATGCCCCTCGTTCACCTAGCTCCCATGCACTATGGGAGAAGGCATACTGGGAAGCTCCTTCCTCAGTCATGGAGTCACTCAACAAATACTCCCACTCACTTGTTCTCTGCCTGACCCTGTGCTGAGCACTAGGGACACAGGGATGACCAGAACAGGGCCCCTACCTCTCAGAGATTCCAAGTTCCCTTGTAACAGACCCAAACTGGATACATTTCTAACTCAGCAAGTGCAAAACTACCTTTACCTTCAGGGTCACATCTGCAGTACACATGGCGCACCCCAGAAACCATGGTATGTACTAAACTTAGACTCACTAAACCAGATCCTCATCCCTTTTCCTGATAATCTACTGGAGAAGTCACCATCTACCTTCTTCTAACACCAGAAACGGACCCTGTCCATACCAAGGCCCTGGCCTTTGGTTACCGCCACAGCTGCTCACAGCTCCCTCAAATCCTGGGTTCTAATGTGTGCTCTCTCTACATTTCCCCTTCTGGAATCCTATCTCCTCTCCTGTTACCACTTTCTCTCATGTGAGTGAGTGAACGTGAATGATTCTCAAATGTCTGTCTACATATTCCTGCCACAGATGCTTCACCTGAATCCAACCAGGGAACCAGGGAACACCAGACAAATGCAAACTGACATCATTCTATAAAGTAACAGGACTGTTCTCTTAAAAAATGTCAAGTTCAGACTAGACAACGAAAGGCTGAGGAAATCTTCCAGATTAAAGGACCCCAAAGAGATGTGACAACTGAATGCTGTAACTAACCCTGGATCAGATCTTGGGCCAAAAAAAGGGGGGGGCATTAAAGGACAGGATCCATACAACTGATGAAATGTGAATAAGGTCGTTTAGATAAAAGTCATGTATCAATGATAAATTTCCTAATTTTGATAATAGAACTGAGATTATGTAAGAGAATGTCCTTGTGCTTAGAAAGTATCTGCTAAAATATTTAGTGATAAAGGAGGATAATGTCTCCAACTTAACTTCTCAAATGGTTCAGAAAAATGTAATATGAATTACATAAATATAGGGAGAGATGGTGAAAAGGTAAATGGGACAAAATGTCAATAATTGGTGAATCTGGATAAAAAGATACATGGGAGTTTTTTTGTATTATTCTTGCAATTTTTTGTAAACTTGGAATTATATCAAAATAAGAAGTTCTTAAAAAAAAATCTCTACATCCCTGACCTCTCTTTTGAGCTCCTCCACACTCACACATGTGTCCAAATGCCTCTGGACCACAGCCTCCTTGGCAGGTGAGAACAGGCACGTGCCCAGGGCAACGCACTACACTGAAACCCCCTGCTCAGAAAGCCGTGCCCACTGCCTGTCAGTTAGGAGGAACCACAAGCCCCCAAGCCTTCTAAACTCTGCTCAAGCCCCATCGCGCCCTTGTTCCCTGTGCCCCTTAGTGCCCTCATACATTTTCTGGACTCCGCCTCATGCTCAAATCCTCCCCATTCATCAAGGCCTAGTTCAAACCCTGATATCTCCAAAGAGTCTGAAGGCAGCATCCAACTTCTTCCCAAGCATGAGCTCTCCTGCTATTTTCCACCAACTCCAGAAGGACAGAGAGCTAGGCTGTATGTTCCACAGCCCGACCTGTACTCAGCACAGAGCAGCTGGCAGAAAATATCTGCAGGGGAGACCTGGGGCCATTTTGCTGGAAAATGAGAGGCAGCCAACGTTGGGGAGTTTTTCATGACTCCAGGAAGAGGCAAACAGGAAGGAGAGGACCATGTTCAGTGTTCACTCCTGAGACATTAAGGACCCTGACACCCTTAGGCTAGAAACAAGGCCCCACTGCAAGCTATCCCACCCCTCCACCTGAACCCCAACTCAGCCTAGGTCCTAGAAGCCACCTTCCCACTGAAGCTCTGGCCAGAATCAGAAATGGCTTCAGGGGCCATGAATGCTGGAGTCCCGGCTGTGCTGGACAGCTGAGCGTCGTTCCCCTCAAACTGGTTGCTAACGCCAAAGTCAGCAATTTTCACATGCCCATCATCTCCCAGGAGCAGGTTGGACGGCTTGATGTCCCGGTGGACGATCTTCTGGCAGTGCACTGCAGAGAGAAGCAGCTTGAGTGCTGGCATGGGGGACCAATGCCTGGAGCCCCCCCCCCCCCGCCCACCTGCCCTCACCTGGCCAGGGAAGCCCATTTCAAACTCTAGTGAGAAGGAGCAGATCATGCACACACTCCTCTCAGGACCTCAAAAGGGACTTTAGGGCCCTCAGCTCCACTATGCCGTGGAGACACTGAGGCCAGCCCAGGCTGCTAGAATCAAAGCCAGGACTGGACTCTTAGTACTCTTTGGACTCCAAATGGAGTGTTCTCTGTGGCAATCAAGACACCTGTTGCTGAGGAGGACTTCAGAGGAAATCGGGAAGGGAGGCTCTCCATTGGCCATCTCTGGCCTTCCCTCATGCTATCTGCAATCCCAAAGCCTATCAAAACATATCTCCAGTCTCTTCCCCCACCCAGCCTGGTCAGAGATTTCTTCCTTCTTGGATGTAGGGTGGAATAGTAAGGTATCCTGCAGAAGTACTGCCTCAGGCTTAGGGACTCTGGACTCAGAGAGGGCATTCCAGGCCTTAGGACCGCTGGGATGAACACACCTGGGGTAAGGAGCAGGCTATTCCAGGAGGCTGAGCACTCACCTTGCTTCCTGGCTCTGGGACTGCCAGGAAAAATGGGCATCTCAGGCTGAGATGGCCAGAGATGTCCCAGATGAGATCAGGCACTGACTCTACCCCAGCCACCTACTAATGGTCTCCCCACTCAGCGAATATCTTTCCCTGGACCAACAGATCCCAAGATGCTGGGATGGGAAGATGGAAAGGGCAGGAAGAAAGAGGAGAGGAGAGATGGAGGAGAGAAAGGCTAGGGGCGAAGGGAGTGTCACACAACAGTAAAAACCAAACCACTGGTCCTATAGCGACTGCCTCCTATGTGCCTGGTGCACAGGAGAGATTTGACTCACACCCACTGGAGTTCAGAGGCTCAAGGGGCTGTGTATTTGACCATGGAAAGTGGTCTCAAATTCTTATCTCAAATCCTGACCTTTCCCCTGAACTTTGGGTTCTTTATCCATGTGGATATCCAGCAGACATCTCAATGTAGATCTCAATATTTCTCAATAACATATCTAATTCAGAACTTGATTTTTCTGTCAGCAACATACCCCCCCTCCACCACCAAACAAACAAAACAGAAGACCCCTGCTCCTCCTCTAGTCTTTCCTATTCAGTTAATGGCCATTATCGATTGCTTAAGCCAGAAACCTCAGGATCATTCCCAACTTCTCTCTCTTTCACACCCCATATCCTATTCATCAGCAAGTCCTATGGGCTCAACTTCTCTAAGACATATTCCAGATCTGACTGCTTCTCATACCTGCATTGCTGCACTTGCCCCATATACAAAAATCAGGCCTGGGGCTCCCTGATCACAGAGCTTTCCCCAAGCAGCCTTGACCCTCCCTTCTGAAGACCAGAATCACACCAACAGAAATAAACCTTCAGTGCCTGGTGCCTCCATTCATCTGTTAGTCCAGCCCCTGGTTCTGACCAATGGGCTTCAAAAGCCCTTTACTATGATTAACTGGGTCTTGATAAGGCTTTACCCAAAAGCCAGATGGGATTAGCTTGTTTTGGGGTGGGGGCAGAGGATGGGAGACTACAGGCCCTCGCTGTAGGGAAAGGCCCAGGACAGGACCGGGTGGAAGCCAACCTGGTAGAGGGTTGTGGCTGCCACTTGTCACACTCAGGGTGAAATGCCTCCTTCCCCTAAATCTAAGACCCTTGACAGGGACTTTCTGCAAAGCCCTCTTCTCTGTGTGCCTCTGTTTCCCCATATGTACAAAGAGAGTATTAATTAGAGGGCACTGGAGTGACTCAAATGAGATAAAGATAACCCTGGTTCCTGTCATCTCATCTAGGTCCTCACTCTGTTCACCCAGGGAGAAAATATGCTCCTGATAAACCAAGCTAAGATTTTAGAGAGCTGGGAACCACTTCTATTCCCCAAACCAGGCCAGAAACATAGGTGTCTGAGGGCCCTCCCGTCCCCACAACCAGTTAGTCATCCAGTGCTGTTCCCGCTCACCTCCCTCCTATCTCCTCCCCACTGACACTGTCCTAAACCAGGCCTCACCATCTGTCACTTGGGCTGTAGAAAAAGCCTCCTTCCTAACCAGCTGGCCACTTCTTGCCCTTTATTTAGCCACCACACAGCTGCCAGAAGGAGCTTTCTAAGATGCAAATCCTATCATGCCCCACCCTTCTCAAAGCCCTCAGGGGTTTACAATGCTGACAGGATAAAATCAAGAAAGTCTTCTGTGAAGGTGGCCAGCCCTCACGGTGTGGCGGGAATCATGTTTCACCCTCCTCAGCCCCATGCTTCAACCAGATTTTCCTTCTTCCATTCTCAAACAGGATATGCCCACTCCCCACTGTGCCTCTTCCTTACAGTTCTTTCTGCTAGGCATACTTCCTCCCGCCCATCCCTGAAGGCTAGGAAACCTCCTCTCAGTACTCTTGACAGCCCTGTGCCTCCCAACCGTATCAGGCACTGCACTATGTCTGCCTGCTTAGTTTCTTGTTCCTCTCACTAGGCTGTGAGGTCGCTCCCTGAGTTCACATCCGAGTCTCTGTCATCTCCTTGCCTCTACCTGTCACTTAGCAGGTACTCATATATGAATGAAGTAAGTGAATAAATGAATGAGTGAATAGTGAATTTCAGAGATAGAGGCTACACTACCATCCTCCCTCCTGAGCTCTCATCACCTTAAGGTCCTCACAGTAAACACACCCTTCCTCATCCAAAGGACCCATGACAGGACAAGACAGCTGGACATAAATCTCTTCCTTCCTACATCTCTTGAGGCCCTGTGGACAGGTTAAGCCTTACCTAAGAACAGAGCAGAAGAGATATTGACAGAGAACCCCCAAGGTACAGCCCTACTCAATGGTGACTAGCCACCACCAAGCAACTGGCAGGCAACCAGGGATGGCAGCCACCACTCCCTCCCCTCCCCTTCCACCTGAGGGGAGGGAGTGGTGGCTGCCATCCCTGAGCTTGGCCCCGCCCACAGCCCTGCCACACACACCCCCCAATGAAACTGATTGGTAGATCAGCGCTGACAGAAAAGAACTGCAAAGAGCTAGCTAGCTTAGCGTGGGCTCCACCCTTTCTGGTGTCTCCCTCCCGTCCCCTGTTCCAGGGGGCAAGCAGCAACGTGTCCCCCACCCCCCCAAACGACTCACAGTACTCAAGGCCTAGGA
The DNA here is from genome assembly GCA_003697995.1 of Taxidea taxus jeffersonii. NCBI lineage: Eukaryota > Metazoa > Chordata > Mammalia > Carnivora > Mustelidae > Taxidea > Taxidea taxus. The sequence continues at coordinate 163,186 of ML104638.1, read as the reverse complement.
TGATGTCCCGCAGGTAGAGACGAGCTTGCTCCTCCGGCAGGGGTTTGTCACTGGGTACCTCCATGACAGGCCTACAGGAAGGGAGGGAGAGGAGCAGTGAATCAGAATGAATAAAAGCAGACCTCTGGTGAAGGCGGACAGGGGCTGGGCCATGTACGCCCCTCAGGACTTCTGGGGAGCCCTCTATGCTCAAATTGCTCCCCAGAAATCAAGACATTAGCTATTTCTCCCATATAATGAAACACTTAAAACACACACAGACCCAAATATCCCTTTACAATCATTATAATTTCAAATTAGCTTTATCTTAATTTCTTATTGGCTTAGTATTCCTTCTTCTGAGTATTTAATTGTCCATAATCAAACTGTTGCAAAAGAGGCCATTCAGAGCAGTGTTTTTCAAACTGTAGGTCTAGACCAAATAGAGGGTCACGAAATCAATTCAGTTGTTGGCTAATGCTTTGTTTTTCTAATGAAGTAGAATTTATCGGAGTGTATCATATGTAATAAAGATCTGTAAAACTTTGGTTTCAGTTACAGATATGGATGGCAATTAAAACATACTAAGTTGAATAAAGGTCAAAAATGTTTGAAAGCCTCTGAATCTTAGAAGGATGCTATTCTTAGCAACCCCACTCCCCGCAGAGAGAAAAATAACAAGCCATACATAGCCTATATTCAAGGTCTGGACAGTTAGGGCCTCTGGTCCACCCAGGCCTATGCCCACTACCCTATGTCTGCTGCCTTGCAAATACCCTGGGAAGGCTAAATAGGGCAGACATGAATTAGAACTGTATAACCTTGAGCAAGCCACTTAGCCACCCTGAACCTCAGCTTCCCCTCTTGTAAATGACAGCAAATGGAGTCCCACCCACTCAACTCATAAACTTCAAAAGCTGAAAGAACTCTTTGTGATTTGAATCCAGGTAAGGGCCCCATCTCTACATATCTGCTGGAGAAACACTCCTTTCTTCTCCCTCTCCTCCCTCATAATCGTTCCAGGTCTTTAAGACCTGGCTCAAAACCTCTTTCAGAGGACTGTCTGAATGTTCTAGCCTCACTGACCCCCACCAGACTTCCAAGAATTGCACTCTTGGTCTCTTGTTTTCCCCAAGACCAGAGCTCCCCAAGGCAGGGCCTTGGCCTCTGCTTTCTCCTAGAGTAGCCAACCCTGGGACTAGGGACACAGAGAGGTCAAAGAAGGCCTGGATTAGACTTGGCCTGCCTGACTGGGAAGGGGAACTCACCCCTTTCTCAGGAGGTCAAACACTGAAAGAAAAGAAAAGAAAAAGTAAGTAAGGTGCAGCCAGGCTAGCAAAGCAGGTGATGCCAAGGTCCCTTCCTATTCTGGAAGGTAGGAGAGGGTCAGGTATCCAAGCATACATTTGGGAGGGATGGGTTAAGGGTTCCAGGGTATCAGAGGACGTAAATGGGTAAGAGTAGCTTTCCTATGGATCATCTGATTCAGCATGGGTTCCTTTTCTGGGAAGAAGGTGGGTGACAAAGGCTTGGAGAAGGGGCAGGAATTTTCCTAAACATCATAGCAGATAGGCAGGTAGGACAGGGAGGGAAGACTAAAGCCTCAGCCTTAATTGCTAAGCCAGTGTTCTTTCTGACCTGTTTCAGGGTCTCTAAACCCAGCCATAAAATTAACATTAACAACCATCTTGATATAATGACTCATTTACTCCTCATATCAGCCCTATGAGGTAGATACATTGTCCCCATTTTACAGGTGAGGAAACTGAGGCAGAGAACTATCAGATAGGATCTGGGAACCCATATCACACAGCCTGCTTCCTGCATATATATACCTGATCCACTGTCTGATTAGTGGAGGGGGGCCTAGGAATATTTGTTCCATCTAACTGGATATTCCAAGCTTGCGTTGGCAGGGATGGGCAAAGGAATCCAGGGCTTGAGAACATGTCCACACAGCCCATCTGAAGGTCAGGTGTGTCCCTGGGGAGCCCTCGGACTGACTCCAGTAAGCTGCTTTGGGAACAAGCTGGGTCACTTACCTAAATAGAGATTGTCCTCAGCTGGGTCATCCAAAACCTAGTCAGGAAACAGATATGGGAATAGGGGTGGGGGAGGCATGGGGTGGGAGTCCCAGACTTCCTTGTACTCACCAGCCCTAGGACTCCTGATTTGCTCTGCAGTGACCCCAGGAATTGTGCAGGCACCAGATAGATGAGGCCTCAAAAATCACTGACCCTCAACCCTGGCCAACCAAGCGACACCCAGCTCTTTTCCCCTCCTGCTATGATGAGGGGCTCACTTCTTGCTTCCAGGTAGCCCTTTACCCAAACTGAGACCTTGAGAACATCCCAAACCAGCCTAAACTGACCCCTGAAACCTCCCTATAGCCCCCACCCCAAGTCTAGCTCTGTCTTTGGAGGCCTCAGCCACATCTACTGTGAGAACCCTAGGTCTGTGCTGAGTGTTCCTAAGCATAGGACTTGGGCACGAGTTCCCATCCACTCACCACTGCTTCCTACCTCAATCAGCTTGACCACATTCACATGGTCCAGCTTCTTTAGTATGGCAATCTCCTGGTACACTCGCTCCAGGGGCAGCAGCTGCTTGGCTGGTCCTCCTTGGGTGGCTTGGGACCCTCTTGGGGGAGGGCGACCTGTGACCAGGAAGGTGAGTCAAGCCCCTGTTGCAGGAGGCTGGGCCTCACCATGGCCCGGCAACCAGCCTCAAGCAAGAACCTTGTAAGACCATGGTCTTGTCCCCAACCCACCAAGCACATTCCTACCACCAGGCCTTTGCTCATGCTGTCCCCACCTCTACCCTTGTCCTAAAAAAAACTAGCTAGGAACCAAGGTCCCTTCTTCCTCTGCCCCAAGGCAAGGAGTTCCCAAGTGCAGGACCCAGCAGATACATACGTGGAAAGCCATACTGCTTCAGTAACTTCTTTTTGGAAAGAACTTTCATTGCCTAAGGAGGGAGGGGCAGAAATGTCACTTGAGTGTAGCCACCAGAAGCTAGAACAGGTTGGTTATATGTGGATAGAGGTCTGGAAAGGAACACTTGTGAAGGCCACCAGAACTGAAGGTATGGCCTAGGTGTGTGGGTAAGCTGGGTTAGGAAGTGACCATATCTGAGTCTAGGCCTCAGCCCTATTTCCCCAATAAGCCTTTCTGGAGCTCTCCTCTCAGAGGGGTCCAGCCTCTGCTGGGATATTCTCAAGGTCAAGACGCTTACTCTTTTTACTAAGCATATCCTTAGGGACAGGAACTCACTCCCTCTAGAGGCAGCCTTGTCCTCTGTCTTCCCAGCACAGCCACTGCCCATTTCCCAGGCTTCTGGGGCCTGGCCGGCACAACACCTCCCTCCCATTCCCAGACTTACATAGTGCCTGTCTTCACTTTCGTTGTAGGCCAGCCTTACCACACCATAGGCACCCTGGAAATAGGCACCAGTCAGCCCCACCTGCATAGGGCAACGCCCACCCCACCCTGAACAGCTCCAGCCATCTCCCCCAACAGCCCATCTCTACTCCCACCACCAGCTGGCCCCCAGCAGGCATACATTTCTGGCAGACAGGGAAAGGACTCCTGTGCCCTGGTCACTGCCTCTGTCTGGCTCAACACAGCTCTATGCTCCCTCAGTCCCTCTTTGTTTTCTATCAAAAACGAAGGAATCAGGAATGGTGAATCATTTCCCACCCCTCCATGGATATTTCCTAGAGGACAAAACTTTCTTCACTTCTAAGCTGGGGCCCTTCTGGCTCTGCCTCACATTCCCAGGTGAGAAGGAACTGTCAGGCAGAGGGTCCTGACAGGCTGCCGTCACAAAGCCTCAAGAGAAAAGTCCCCGCGGCCCATCCCAGTCCTACCTTGCCAATTTCACTCTGCAGCTTGTATTGGTTCAGCTGTACACAGTCCTGGGGGTGGGCGAGGGAGGGGGTAAAGAGGGGAGCATCAGGTAAAACTTGACCCAGAGGCAGTACTGATCCTACCCCAGGAGTCTGTTCAGGGCCCAATCCTGGCTCTGGGCCCCTCACTCTCAAACCCCACATTTCATCAACCTTTCAAGTTTGGATGGGAGGGGAAACATGGCAGTGTCCATGCCACCAAAAGTGACAAGAGGCCTTGGACAGTGTCTGCAAACATGAATGGTGAGCCATGGCTGTACTTCACTCCCTAGGAAGTGGTGAAGGAAAAATGCACTGACTCCTGCCTGAACCTGGGCATCTGGGAGACCTACATCTGTGAGAAACACATGAGCAAGTATTTCTAGAACCAGCTATATGCAAGGTCTTGGCTGAATGGACAAGAAAGCTGAGGAGAGCCTTAGGGACAGGAGACCAGAGCCCTGGCTCAGGCATGAAAAAGCCCATGAAAAGCCCAGTCTCTGCAATCGGTAGATTGCTTGCTCAAGACTAGGATTCACTTTCAGATCTAAGTGGCAAGGACAGAGCCCATGGGACAGAGGAACAGAAACAAGACCAGAGGCTGGAAGCACGCTGGCAGCTTCTGAGTCAGAGCAGATTCTAAGTAGCAGGATTAGAAGCAGGGGCTAAAGCTCTGTTAGACTTATGGTGGGGAGGGAAGACATACTATCTATCTTCAAATCTCAAAAGGACTTCTTGGGGGACCAGGGAGGGGCCTATTTCTGAGGCCTGGCCTGAGGGCAGGAATGGTGGGACTTCCAGGAGGCAGTGACTGACTCCCATGATTGGCTCAGATGGAGCTCCCCTGGTAGGAAGAGCCATATTATGAGACAGCAAACTCCTCAACTCTGAGAGTATGCAGAAGCAAAGTCTGGGCAGCTGTGTGGCAGGGGCTGGTACAGAAAAGCATCTTCATTGAGGACTACAGAAAAGCTCATGAGGACCCTCTAGCTCTGCCCCACCTACCTCTGCATCTGAGATGGCCACATGGTGGGACTCAATGGTGGGCCTCCGCCAGGCCCGTGGGGAGATGTGGCTGGCAGGCCCTGTGGCATAAGGAGCAGCCTGGGCCTCCAGGCAGCTTCCTGCTGGCCGCTCTTGCAGGGAGAACTTCCTGGCTGAAAGGCTGGGCCGGGCTAGGGGGGGTCTTGAAGAACCACTGGGGATCACGGAGGCAGCTCTGGTCCTTGGTGGGGGATCCACACCATTTCTGGCAGGCTCTGGGCTACCTCCGGCCTCCTTCAAATGGGTCACATCAATGGCTGCCACTCGCTCCACCAACTCTGCTCGGGGATCCTGGCAGCAGACTGCTGGGCCCCCCTCCATTGCCACAGTTTCAGGGGGTCCTCAGCCTTATTGGGAACCTGAGAAAAGAGGACAGAAAAGGTTTCAATCCTGGCAATGGAGTATGGAGGTCAGATTTCCAGTCCCTTCTCCTATAGTAGCCACAATCCTTAGGTCCTACCTTCATGACTTTGCCCTACCTGTTCCCTCTGCCTGAGTTGCCAGCATCCAAAGTCAAGTCTGTCCCTACTAACTAAAGGAATTCTAGAAACTCATATGGCTCTGGTGCAGAGCAAGCCTTAGTCCTGGGTCTCCCTATCTATAAAACAAGTATGGTCACATTTGCCTTGCTGGCTTCACAGGGAAGCAACAAGAAGCTGATATTCTGGAGTCAGGACAGACAGACATAGGCAGACTCCTGGAGGCCCAGCAGCACTGGGAGAAACAGAGTCCAGGGTCAGCTCAGGCCCCATCCAGGAGACAGCCCAGTGACTCACCAGCCCCACCCTTGACTGCAGAGCATTCTAATGCTGCTGTCTGGAAGCTGATCTGGGTGCTGGTCATGCAGAGGTCTCCTGGATACTCCAAGCCAATCACTTACCTCCTCATGGAAGGCCTCTCCAGGAACACAGAGCAAGTTTGCCATCTCCCATTACTCCCTTTCCTGCCTCAGCAGAGACTGTAGCTTAGGACAGTGTTCATTAGGGGAGGGGCTGCTGCTTTGGTGGGTGTTAGGACAAACTCCACTAAACTAAAAGGTCATTTCTTATTTTTCCCGTTTTTTTTTCCTTCCAGTTTATTTGTGTGCTCAAAATATTTGTCACAGCTGTGCAGGCTGAAATGCTCCCCATGGCCTGGCCTTACCCCCCCCCCCCCCGGACCCTACTGCATTCTGAGTTCCAAACCAGGCCCCAGGCTAAGGACTGAGCTCAGCTTGAATCCCAAACCATCATCCAACTCCAGCTCAGCCTTCACCTTCCACCACAACCCTGGGCTGAACCCGGACTCCAGGCTGAATCCTGACATCAGACTGGGACTCCATCTTTGCTGGAGGCTGAGCACTGGCCCCACCCCAGCCCAATGTCCTTCCTCCTTCCTGGGCCAGACTCAGCATCTTCTAAGGAAAAGGAAGTGAGTGGACTCCTGACTCTGTGCCCTTCCTGTCTGGTGCTAACTTCCTCTGTACTCACACAGTGACTTTAAGAACATAGTCCTTGTTCCTCCATCACCTTGCTTTGACAGATGTCAAGGAGATAGGGCCACTAGAACCCATTGGCCACACAGGATCCTGGACTGGGTTCCAATCCTGCCTGCCAACCTACTGTGGGGTTGCCAAGGCAGGCTCCTTCCTGACTCTGAGCCTCAATCTCCCCATCTGTACCATGGATGCAGGACCTTCTCAGATTCCCTAGGGCCACAAGGCTTAGAGAGGGATAGTGGGCAAAGGCATCATCCAGAACCCTTGTGCTTGGCACACACGTTGTTAAATGAGGGGAAACTTAGAGGTAGTAGAGCTGATGTTGATATGCAGAAAGGAAGGGGGAAGGGAATTCAGACTGGCAATAGGAGAAGACATGAAGGCTGGATCTAGAGGAATGTCGGGGCATTTGGTAAGCCTAGAGCATCAAGGATGCCTCCTTGGAGGAAGTGAGAGAATGAGTAGGACTGGAACATCAGGGAGACCTCCCTGGAGGAGATGAGGGAGGCAGGTAGGGCTAGAACATCAGGAAGACCTCTCTAAAGGAGAGGAGGAGTGTGAGTAGGGCTGAAGCATCAAGGAGTCCTTCGTAAAAGAGATGGGGGTGGGCAGGGACAGTGAATGTAGCTAATATATCAGGGAGGCTTTAGAAATCAGGCCACTTGCTAAAGGAGAGGCCATGGCTGAAGGGAGCCTTCCAAGCCTGGCTGGCCCATCTCACTGTCCCCTGTAGATGGACCACTCTGCTGCCCCTCACTATTCACCGCCTATAGCCCCCTTGTATGGCCCCGGCCCATACAGTTTACATATGATTATCCCAGGGAGAAGCCATCCTCCTCTAATTCCCTTCCTTCCCTTTTCTCAGATGGGAAAGCAAGGCCCAGCAAGGGCCAGGGATGGGCCCAGGCTCATACAGTAAGTAAGTCAAGGCAGAAGTCTTTCTCCTCCAACCTGAAGTCCTGTTCCCTGGTTAAGGGCCCAGGCTCTGAAGCCAGGCTGCAGGCTCCATCTCTTCCTGGTGTGGGCCCATGGGCAGGTGACTTCACCTTTGTGCCTTAGTTTTCCTCATCTATGGAATAGGAGTTTCACCTCACTGGGTAGTCATGGAGCGTAAAGGTGTGAACACTACCCATACCGGGCTCAGAACTGAGTCTGCCACTGGGGAAGCTCCGTAAAAGCTGCTGTTGTTGCGATTGCCTAGGACACGTTGTGGCCCAGATGGATGTGCGGGCGGCATAAGGAGACTATGAAGGCTGACGTCAGGCCCTCCACCCTCCCTTCTGCCTGGATCAAATTCAGGTGACTAAGCATGTCTGCGCAGGAGGCAGCGGGGAGGCCTCATGTCCAGGTGACAGGGCCTAACACCTGAGACTATGCATCTGAGTGCCTGTGTCCACACGTAAGAAAATGTGTGCAAGCAGGGATGTGGGCTGGGGTCATGGTGTGTGTCTGTGTGGGGGCGGGGTGGGGGAAAGAGTCCACACAGAGAAGCTCATCTGCATGGAGACAGAACTCTAGTGGTGTGGTCAACACAGATGTGTAAATGTGTTAATGTGCACTGGGGTGCCTTTAGGTCTTCATGTACATGTGCTCCAGGATGGGGGATAGGGTCTGCGTGGGGACCACGGAAGCCTGATCTCAGAAGGTCAAGTCTGAACTCCCACATGGACACCTGTCCACCAGGATGGGCTTTGTGTCCTGGGCAGGTGCTACCCCTCTCTGAGGGGTCACCCAGGGGGGCTCTCAAGGCCCTCCCCAAACCAAGGCCTCAGTAGACACTGTTGAAACTGACTGGGTAGGCAACTAGGGACTACATGGGCAAACGGAAGGACAGACAGAGAGGCTAGGACCCAGGCTCAGGGCCCAGCATGGACTCGATGGGCATGGAGAGCCTCCTAGGAACCAGCCTAGTCTTGTAGCCAAGATGACTAGACTCAGGCCCTTTGTCACTGGGAAAAGCTATCCTAATCCTGTCCTCCCAGACTTGGCTGTGTTGCCTTGGAAAGGTCACTGGGACTCTTGGAGCCTCAGTTTTCTCCTATGTGAATCAAACAGGAGGCTGCCATCCTGCCAACTCCCAGAGCTATAGAGGGAAGTAGGTGAGATCGAGGATAGAAAAACAGTTTGTGCCTGAGTGATGTGGGGCTAGGGTATATCTATATCTAGAAGCCACCAAGAGAAAGCCTTGATGTACAATGTACAACCCCATATCTGCCCCCTGGTTCCAGGATGGCCTGGCACACTAACCCCCTCAGGCTATGCCCCTCTCCCCAAGGTGTTTGGCTACTTCCAACATATAGACCCTGGCTCCAGATGCCTCCTTGTCCTGGCCTCCTCCTCAGGATATGCCCCCATCTACCTGGGTCACTCAGAGGAGGCCCAGAGCAGGAGAGATACCAAATGTTCAAGGAACCCCTCCTGGAATGACTTCAGGTACCACTCAGACCTCACTCTGAGTTCTGGAAGGTTGCTGTGACTCCCAGGGCCAGGCTGAGCAGCTACCATTCAGGGGGAGAGGACATGACCTGGCCATCCAAAAACTGGCCAGAAGGAAAAGCTGCAAGGACGTAGTCTAGCCATCTAGGCCAGACACAGAAGGTGGCCGACATCGCCAGGCTACTTGACCAGAGCCGTGTTTATGCTCCTGACATAGGTCTGGACAGCCCTGGCAACGGGTACCCTTTGCAGCTCCTGCCTTTGCCCAGGATGACTCAGTTCTCCTTGAAGGAGGCCCAGGCATCTAGTGCCAAGTCATGCTTGAGGATGCCTACTGTGAGGACGCCCCCTCCCGACATCCCTGGAAAGGCCCCAAGCACTGCAATAGGCTCTGTGCCCAATTTGGCATGGCAACCCTCAGTGCATCTTCAGAACATCTTGGCTGATGAGCTCCAGGCATTGCCTCCTTTTTCTGCCTCTCCTCATTTTCCACACCAGGTCTGCACTTCCAGCATGATTCCTTCCAGCCAGCTGCCTCCTCCCCACCATGCCCCCAGACAGCTCAGACCCACAGGGTTCTCATTCAGCTTAGCATTTCACCCAAGTCTGCCCTTCCTCCTCTGCCTGTTGGAGAGCTAGGTACTGTCCTCCTCCCGATTCTTCAGAAACCCAGGAGCCCATCTTCTCCCTTTTGCCCATCCTTGCTCCTCTAGCCCCACACTTACTCTCTACTCTGGCTGCATCACACCACTCGCAGCTTCCCAAACTGCAGACTGTTCTGCTGCCAGGCCTCTGTACAAGCTGTGCCTTCTGCCAGGGATACACCTCCCTTTCTTTTGCTGCTGGAGGATAGCTCAGGTATCTCTTCCTCTGGGAGCCCTCCTTGATCTCCCCACTGTTGGGGAATGCTTACGAAGTCAGGATTTAAACCTCTACTTTTCTTTCCCACTGCTTCTGCCACACAGCACCCCCACCTCCAGCCTCATACCCTGACCCCACTCCACATCTTCCTCCATACCAGTTTCTAGAGGGAATATTTTGAACCTGCAAATGTGGTCACAATTCTCCCATACCTGGCCTTCCAAGAGCTTGGAACCTGGAGGACGAAAGAAGAGAAGACCTAGCCCTAGACTCGGAGGCTCACAGGGTAGGGAGCAGCCAGAGACACAGACTGCTGGAATGCAAATCCAGAGTCACTCATTCATTCAACATATAGTCCATAAGCACCTCCCATGTTAGGTGCTGAGAAATAAAACAGTGAGCCACAAAGACAAAGTCCCTACTTCCATGCAGTTTAATCTCTAGTAGGGGCAAGAAGCAACAAACAAGAAAGGCAGTAATTAACAGATGATATTTGTGGAGTGGTATGTGCTATGGAGAAAAATACAGTCATGTATTTTTGTGGAGTCATGTAAGGGGAATCAAAAGTGAGGGGCTGGGAGTACTATTTACAGTGTGGTCAGAAAGGCCTTTCTATAGAATATGAGTAGAATCTGAAGAAGTGAGGAGGCAAGCAGTGTGCACATCTGGGAAGGGCATTTCAGACAGAGAAACCAGAATCTGCAAAGGCTGTGAGGCGGGATAGTGCTCACACTGTCTGAGGAAGAGCAAGAGGCTAATTGTTGCTGGAGTGGGGCTCTGCATGTAAGAGGTACCCAGGCGAGGAGAGTTATACCAGGATGAGAAGGCCCAGCCATTCGCTCTGCCTGGCCCAAGGGATGGCTTCCTGGAGGAGGTGGTATGTAAGTTCTTTCATGACCACTGAGTAAGGATTTCAGACGGGGAGAGGATGGGAGCTCTCACTGTGCATGACAGAGAGCCATTATCAAGCTGGGACTCAGGGCCTGGCCTTGGAGGGGTTTGTGGACAGAGACCAGGAGGCCTCAAAAGCCAGAGGATGGTTTTGAGCAGGGCAATGATCAGTTGGATGAGGTTTAAAAATGATTCCCCCTGCTTGCTGTGGGAACTGAGGGTGAGAGACTAAGGAAGAGGCAAGGGTCCCAGAGTCTGTGAGCCTAGGACACACTCTGACATACAGTGGGTGTTCAGTCTGTACCTGCTGAATGAAGGAGTGAGGGCTGTGTGGGCGCCAGTGCATCCTCAAGGACACAAGCTGTGTGATCCCCCTGAGGCCCTGGCCCACTTGGCAGATACAGAGCCTCATATGCATGCACAAAGGCACTGTCCTGTGCCTGGGACATAACCTTTTCTACACCTCTGCACCCTCAAGACACACACGCACCCCTCCCAGAGACGCACGCCAACGTCGCACGCTGACGTCCATGTGATCGGCCCTCACACGCCACTCCATCCAGTCATGCACTCTCCTCACACACACAGGCACTCCTGTGTCCACGTGACACGCACACCCACCTCCAAACACCACACACGGGTCCCCGCGCACGTGTGCACCCGCTGAGCCACCAATTCTGTGCCTAACAGGCCCCTGAAGCCGCAGTGTCCGCTTCTTCCAACCTCCCCCCCCCCAGGCCCCATCCAGGGGTACGACTGCGCAGCTAAAGCCACAGACATATCTGTCCCATTCATCCAACCTCCCCCCCCACCCATCTCCAGTTTTTGCAGGAAGACTCAATGGAGAGCCGTGTAGGAGGAGCATTCTGCGCTGATCCACATGTAGGTGCACAGGTCTGGGCCCACTCTGCAGAGACGCGGCCTCCCACCCACCGCTGGGGAGGGCGTGGGAAGTATGCCGGGTATGAACGCAGTCCCGAAGACTAGAGCTGGGGAAGCGACGCAGATGGCTGAATGCCGGTACAGATGCGGTCCCGGCAGCCGGCGCAGACAGAAGCCGGCTCTGGCAGGCACCTCGTAGATCCGGCCCCCCCAAAAGGGGGAGGATCCCCGCACCAATGCGGTCCCAGAGGCCGCCGTCAGACGCGGCCTCGTAGACCATCCCTCTTCCCTACAGGCTCCGAGCAGACGTTCAGGCGTTCCTCCGCTCTCGCTCCCCGCCCCAGGTCTCCTCCCCACCGACCCCTACCTCGGCGCCTGGCGACAGTCTCCGCGGCCGGGCGGGCGGTCAGGCTCGCTCCCGAGGTTCGCGCCCCGCCCCACCCGCCTCTCTCGGGTTGGGATCTCAGAGCTCAGACCTCTGGCGCCGAGGCCCCAGGGAGCTCTCCCACCCTCGCCGGCCGCCGCGCCCCGCCCTCGTTCATTGGTCTTGCTGCGCGGCCCGCGACGCCGCCCAATCAGTGCCGGGCACTCCCGCCGGCTCCTGGAGGGGAGGGGCCAAGGCGGGCTGTGGCTCAGGAGGGGCCCCTCCCGCTGTGGCGCGGCTGGACTTCGTCACGCCCCCGACGCCCCAGTTAGAAGACTACCTGGGCTCCCCCCAAATCCCTCCAAGCCTCGGCCTGGGCCTTTTAGTCTGAGCTGGAGAGTCCAAGTGCTTACCCTCCAAAACCCTTTGTCTCCTTCCATCTGGGCCTGGCTGGTGCAAGGGCGCAACGTGGGTGAGGGTTTGGGGGGTGGGGAAGGGGGTGGAGATGCGTGGTGCCTGCTAGGAGGGGGGCAAATTGAGATCTGCGGCTAGGATGAGGCAGAGGCAAGCGCCAGGAGAAAGGCCTGGAATGGTAGACTCGGGAGTTTAGCCTTCTGCTGGGGGCGGGGAGTAGGGGAAAGGGGAAGGGGTTTATCACAGAGTGCTGGGGTCATAGTCGGATTCATGTTTGGGGAAGAGCTCTATGAAACAGGAGGCAGGAATGGCCTAGCTGGGACAGAGGTCAGGACATCTTGACCTTCATGGTGGCAATTCCTGGGGACTGTGCCCATCCCGGTACCTCTTCTCTGGATGGCTCACCAACTCCTGGTTCAATTATGCTAAGTTTGCTTGTGAACCCTCTGGCACCTCACTCCACCACTTGCCCAAAACAGAGTTCCATATCATCCCCCAAACCTGACCTCTTGTGTCCCTGTCTTAATCTGGAGCCAGAAAACTAGGAGTCACTCTAGCCCCAACCAGCCCTGCTCATGCTGGCTCTTAAATGTCACTGGAATTCATTCATTTATCTCCAGCTCTCTGCCTCTCTCTTAGCTCAGGCCACCATCATTGTGTACCTGGATGATTGCTGCAGCAGCCTCTTCACTGGCCTCCCATCCCCATCCAGTCTCACTCCTCCTACTGGCCTTTCTCCACTTGGCAGCCAGAGCAATGTTTTTTTTGTTGTTGTTTTTAAGCCAGAGCAATCTTTCAGAAACCCAAGTCTAACTAGTCAGCTCCTGCTTAGGAGTCTTCTGTGGCTCATCAGTACCCTGAGAATAGGTCCAAATGAGCCCTTCATGATCTCAGTCCTAACCACCTTACCTGTCTAACTCCTTTCAGGTTTTGGTTCAATGTTCCTCTGCCAGGAGTCTTTCCCTATGATGTCCTTAGTGACCAGCATGGGTTAACAGCCCCTCCTAGGGATTTCCATGTACTTAGCATCCATTTACCTGTGTGTTCCCCCTCTGGACAGGGTCTGTGTCTAATGCACCCAACATACAGTCTGAGCATGTAGGTGCTCAAAAGATGTTTGTCTAATGAACAATTAGATATGGCACTCAGGTTGGATATGTGGGACTAGAGTTCAGGAAAGAGGGCTGGGCCAGAGAGACAGTTTTGGAAGTTGTCAGAAAAGACCCATAATTATAAGTATAGCCATGGAAAAAGGTGAGATAACTCAGAGCAACTAAAGCAGATGCCAAGGATAGAACACTTGCTTTTAAGGGGGAAAGATTTCCGTATCAAGTAGGATCAATTTTGACTCAGGTAACAAAAATTCCACATAAGAGCCTCAGAGAAGACAAGGTAAGTAGGTCAGCTTTGCTCCACAAGGACCTTCCAGATGTGGCTCTTTCCACTTACTACGCCAGCAACCTCTGGGTGTGACTCTTGTCTTCATGGTTCAGGGTGGTGGCTAGAGCTCCAACCATCACGTATGCATTCCAGGCAGTGGATAAAGATAAGGATGAAGCAGTGGGCAAAGGATCTGCACCAGCTCTCCTTTAAGAAAAGTTCCCAGGAGGTGTCACATGATACTTCCACATATATTCCATTAGCTAAAACTTAGTCACATGGCCAGACCCAGCAGGGAGAGGAGGCTGGGAAATGCAGTTTCCATGCTAGGCAGCCACATACCCAGTGAAGAACCAAGGGTTGCATCACCACACAGAGGATAGATACCCAGGGACATCTAGCTGACTCCACCATTGAAAGGGAGGCTTCATGAAGAGGCAGAGTGCTATTGGTATGCCAGGCACTTTACGTATATGTATCTTATCTTATCCCAACCTGAGTAGAGGCTATTATTATCCCTGACTCCTCGAGAAGCTTGAAGAGTTAAGCAACTTGCCTACAGACATACAGTGACCCTTGGCAGAGCTGCAGTTGAAAACTCTTTTCCCTATATACTGATCTGGCTAGAAAATCAGGAGAGGGTGGGTTCTAGGAGCTGTTGAAAGGAACTCTTTTAACAAAGGAGGGCTTGGTCAACAGTGTCAGAGGCTGACAGGCCAAGCAGGATATGGGCTGAAGTGTCTGCTTGGATTTGGCAGCAAGGACACTGTTGGTAACCCTGACAAGCGCATTTAGGAGAAGTGGCAGTGGGGGGCTGGTGGCCAGCTGCAGAGGGTGGGATGCAGAGGGAAGTATGGAAGTGTAGGTCTTTCTGGAATGGTGACAAGAAGGTAGAGCAGGAAGAGCTTCAGAGGGACAAGGGCAGAAGAGAGGAGCAAATGCAGGTATTGGAGAGGAGAGGCAGCCTCTGCTAGGAGGCTTCTGGACCAGATAGAAGGGTTGGATACAAAGGAGGAATCCTCTGATCATTCAGGAAGGAAGGAGGCAGGAGGTGCAAAAGCACATAGGACTGGAGAACAAAGGGAGGGAAGAAGGAGTTCCTGTAAAATCTAAAGAATGATTCTTAGCTGGGGAAGAGGGTAGAAAGTCAAGGGCCTGAAGGACAGGGAGGGGGCTGGCCTGTGCTGTCCAATATTGTTTCTTACTGCCACTAGCCATGTGTGGTGATTTAAATTAATTAAAAGTAAATAAAATAAAAAATTCAGTTCCTTGGTTTCACTAGCCACATTTTAAACATGTAGTGGCCACATGTGGCTAGTGACTACTATTTTGGGAAGCACAGGTAGAGAATGTTTCCATCACTGCTATTGGAGAGCACTGGTCTAAATGGGGTTTTGGTGATGGGGGGGTTCCCAGAGACCCTGACTGGCCAAGGTCCAGACTGCAGGTCTTGCCCGCCACAGGGCCCCTGGAGAACCCTTCCACACTACCTCCATTCAAGACCTTCCTCTGGTCTTTAGGATTCCCTCAGGTCTCTCTCCTGGAGCAGCCAGCCCCATTCTTATTCCTGCTTTCCTGAGGCCACTCCAGAGAATATCTGCTTTTCTGAGTGCCAGGCCTCTCAAAGCTGTGTTAGGGGTACATGGAGGACCAGAAGGAGCTCCAGTGTTTGGGTACAGTGGCCCATGGACAGAGGGGAGCTGACCTCCAATACTGACCCTACTGGACTCAGGGCCTAAGTGTCGACTCACCACTGTCAAACAAGAAATCCAGAGGACCTCAAAGATCTCTCAGCTCAACCCTGCATTCCACAGATGGGGACACCTAGTTTCAGAGAGGGAAAAGTGGGGAAAAATACAGAAGGCAGAAATTTGTCCTCATTCCTTTTATTGTACTCCACCCCTCACTTTCCCCAGACCTTGTGTTCCGACAGAATTGATCAGGCCTTAGGTACCGAGGCTGGGCCATAAGCAGGGAGCCCAGGATTTGGCCAGGGCTCCACCCCAACCCGAGGTAGCTGAGTGAGGATTCATGGCTAGAAGGGACTGTCCTGGCCTGACACACTTAGGGAGAAGCCTAGCTCTGTGGAGGTGCTTTTGCACGGACCATGTGTCTGTACTTGAGGGCATTAGGTCTGTGCAGATGGCTGTGTTTGCAGGGGCCCAGCTGTTCAAAGCCAGAGTGCAGATGGGAGGGGGTTGTGCATGTAGATGAGAGTGTACATGGAGGTGTGTACATGAGACCCCATGTGGCTTGTAAGTACACCGCATACCTACTCAAAGCCTGCATCTGCGAGGTCAGGCAGGCCCAGGCAAAATCTGATAACCAATCAGGCACAGTTCTTAAACTTTAGTCTTTACAATGGCCTGGGTAGTTTGCCATCCTTGCATCTCCATGGCCAGCCCTAGAGATTCTGGTTCGGGAGATCTGAGGTCGGCCCAGGTGCCTGCAATGATGACAAGCTCCCTAGGAAATCTGGGGCCAGTAAGAAACAGGGCTCAAGCAGAGCCATCCAATAGAACTTTCTGCAATATTCTATGTGGGACAGTATGGCAGCTGTTAGGCACATGTATCTATTTAGCAGTTGTAATGTGGCTGGCTAGTTTTAGGAACTGAATTTTTTTATTTTATTCAGTTTAAATTAATATAAATTTAAATGGTCATCTCATCGTGGCTAGTGTCTGCAATATGGGAAAGCATGAATCTAGAGGCAGGAGGCAGTGCAGTGCTTTGAGGGCCCAGAGCGAGAAGCACACAGCTCGATAGAGGAGTGTGAGAGGAGCCCTGCCCAATCCCAGGCTCTCTAGACCAGGAGTGGCTGAGGCTGGAGCAAAGCTCCCTTGGGGCTTGTGGAGTTAGGGCCAGAGCCCATATTTGAATAGGTCCCTCCCAGTGTCCCACTGAGCTGACAAGACCCTAGTGTCTGCCTGGCTAAGAGGGTGGAGAGCTCCTGCAGAGATCATTCTGTCCTGGTTGGGACCCCACCAGGGCCCCCGCCTGAAGCCTCATGCTGTGTCCAGTCAGGAGTCAGGGGGTGAGGGTCAGGATGTCTTCATGTTCTCCTGCAGGCTCAGGGTGGAGCTGGTGGCTGCGGGGTCACGCTCGCCCTGTGTAAGCATTGGAGGGAACAAAAAGTCAGCCTCAGGGAAGCAGCTGGCCCCCCAACACAGACATGTGGACCTAAGGCCTCAGAAAAGCCCCAACTAAGGGAAATCTCTTACCGCTCCTGGCCCCATGTGCTCTGCATACTTGAACTTCTTCTGCTTGTAGTAATGCCTTTTGGGCAGGATGTGCAGCAGCAACAGGTCACAGAGAACTGTGGCCTGAGGGCAGGGAAGGGACAGATAGAGCATGGGAATCTTGGGGCAGGGACAGAACCCTCCAAGTCCCACTTCAATCCTTTCTGGCTAGGGGACCTGGCTCAACCCCGCTCTATCTAGACCTCAGATTCTGGAGGGGGGGGGGTGTGAGGCATTGCATGTCCCTTGGGAGATCAAGACCACCCCATCCCAATTCCATCCTGCCCCAGCTCTGGGCCTCAGTTTCTTTAGACATACTGTGGGTCTGGGCTGGTGGGCTGGGCTCAGTAAGGGTAGAGTAAGCTGCCACTGAGATGTGGAAGGGGAGGGACTGACCTTAGTACAGTGACCCTGTGACCCTCTAGCACTTACCACCCCAAAGATGCCAATCCCAGAGCCAATGGTGGTCATTGTGGGAATGATGTCAAACTTTCCAGCCTGGTGGTGGGGTCAGGGAGAGAAGGATTAACAGTCAGAAGGAGCCAGGTAGAAAAGGCCTTCCTCAGAAACCCCAAGGCCAGACTTGGGTCAAGGAGCTCCCCCTTTCTACCGTCTATCCCCACCATTAGCCGGCTCCACAGCCTGCTCCGCACAGCTCTGGCTCTATGTGGGGTCTCAGCTGCTGGTTAGAAGTCCTTGGTTTTGACCTTGGCTCTGCTTCCCTGGACAGAGGGAAGTAGTGGAAGAGGTGAGGTCCCCCGGCTGGAAAGACCTGCCCTCAATGGTTATCAGGCCTGTTGGTTATCAGGCCATTGGTTATCAGCAGTAAAACTGCTGAATGAAGCCCAGTCAACTTCCTGTTGTCTATAACCATGGACACCCAACAAGCACTCACAGGAACTAAGAACGTGTCTCTGGCTGTCCTTCACAATGGACACTCACCTTGCCATCCACAAGAATGTCAAAGCGAATCCCAAACACCTTGAAGAGGTGGCGGTGGTTAGTCCCGTTCTCCACAAAGTGCCTGGCAAACCTTGGGGAAAGGGTGAGGTTGCAGAAGAGGGTGATGGAGAACAGTTTTGGGTCCAGTGTTCTCGGAGTTCAGCAGGAGCCCTCAGAGGTCCATGAGGACAGTCCCATGCCCCAACACCCCAGGCCTCATTCCAGGAATGCTGTATTCAATCCTCACCCTAACTCTTGATGTCAGTGATTTCCCCTGCCAGTCCTGGCCAGGTGGGCCTCAAAAGGTGGGGGCTCAGGGTGCCAAGGTCTTGTTCCCTGCAGGCTCCCTGCAGTGGGAGTTGCCCAGCTTCCTCTGCTTTTTTCCTGGGGACACTTACTGGGCCTCAAGGGGTTCTTGGAGTAGAAGACCCACATGAAAACCCTCAACCTTCTGAGAGCCCAAGGAAGGGTGGACCGGTGGGGTCCTGGCAGGCACCTGAAATTGAAGCCTGGAGACAGGTTTTTGTCCTCATACAGTCCATGGAACTCGTAGATGGGTTTGCAGTGGTGCACATGCCAGTCCAGGTCACAGTTCCAGTCAATGGTGATGCCGACCACCCCGCCCTGCAGGGAAACCGGTGTTTAAAACCCAGGCTTCAGGACTAAGAAACTCCTGTCTTATGCTGGTGCCAGCAATCTCTTGAAGTGGGGAGCATTTTTTGTTTAAGAAGAGACACTGAGAAGCTACTGCAGGGCAAGGTCCTGTTGCACCCTCTGGCCCCACCTCCCACCCATCACACTCTGACTTTCTGATGGTTTCTAGAATATACCAGGTTCTCAGGTATATACCAGGTACCTCAGGGCCTTTGCATATACAGCTCCACGAGGCTGACTCTTTCTTATCCTTTGGTCACTTTCCCTGAGAGGCCTTCCCTAATGACCACCTCTAGTCTAAAAATGTGTTAGACTCTCTGTTTTCTCTTGGAACATTTGTCACTTTGAAATCATATATTTATTTTGTGTGATTATTAACCCATCTCTTCTAAGACTATAAACTCTGTAAGAGTGGGGCTGTCTGTCTCATTTGTCACTGACTCCTGAGTTCCTAGTGAAAGTTACAGTGTGGAAGGCAAGTAAATAATGTTGAATTAAAGAGTGAGTCTGTAAAGACCTGGGTCAGGAAGAGAAAACTTGAGAAAGTGAAGCTTCTCTGAGCAAGGTGAGGATAAGGGACAGGTGGGAGTAGGCTGAGCAGCAGGAGAGTTGGGAAGTGGTCAGAGCAGGAGTGGAGCTGGGCGACTAGGCAGGAGGTAGGTATGCAAGGGTCTGTGGATGATAATGAGGGCTGAGAAGTTCCTAGTACAGGTGGCAGGGAGATTTTAGGAACAGGGAAGTCTAACATTCAGCTTTCTGGTTGTGTAAGTGTTGTTCCAGTATAAACTGCCTCCAGGGTTTGGGAAACTGAGGCCAAAGGGCCGAACTTGTTTACATGTTTTCTGTGGCTGCTTTTGCTCTCTAACAGCTGACTTGAATAAGGTTGGAAGAGAGTCCATATGGCCTGCAAAACTGAAACCTCTGTCCCTTTCAAGAAAAACTTTGCTGATCCCTGTTTTAGATAAATGTGTTGTGAGCAAGTTTTGTGTGTATGTGTGATATCACAGAAAAGAAGCTGATTTCCCTAAATAGGCAACTATAAGAGAAGGCTGATAATGATCACGTGAGAACATGTATCCAGGGTCACCACACGCCAGGCGGTACTGAAGTGCCATCCTATGCATGAACCCACTTGATCTTCAGACAACCCCACAAGACTGGTACTATTATTATCCCCACTATGTAGGTGCAAAAGCTCAGATACACTCAAGGTAAGAGACTAGTCTGAGACTACATTGCTCATTAGGAGCAGAGCCAGGATTTGAACCCAGTCAAACAGGTCTGTGCTCCTTACAAGGTACTGCTTCTCTTGGAACCCCAGGTGACTGCACAGATCCCAGATTCTGGAATTTTCAAGATTCCTGAGCAGGGCACAGGCCTTCTCAGGGCCAGAGAGGATGGAATTCAAGCTGCTCTCATCCCACTCATCCCATATTTAAAAACCAGTGTGACCTCAGCAAACATCCAGGTGAAAATGTCTGCCCATGACCATTCATTCTGGGCACCTCCTCTGTGTCAGACCTGTACCAACCAGGCCCTGCTGAAGACTCAGGCCTGACCCTCAGGACGCCCCTGTATTAGGGAATAAATCCATATATATACTCAGCCCATACCTGAGAGGCTTGAGGGGGCATTACCTGGGATGGAAAAGCCTTCTTTGACCTGCTGATTCCAGGACCCAGCCCTCCTCATTAACCTGGCACCGTACCTTCTCAGCCAGGGTACTAAAATTCTGTCCTGACTCCTGTACCACATGGCCGAGCTTGAACACGGGGCACAGTGGGTGTGAGATCTTGTGATAGAGGCAGGTCTTCATGTAGGCGGCATCCACCTCTTCCACCAAGTTGCGCCTACATGGGAGTGGAGAACATCGGTAGTGGCAGGATGCCAGCGGGGTGGGGGGGAGACCACCATGCCCCAAAGCTCTGGAGATCCCTCACAAGCTCCACAAACCCCCCTTCCACAGCCCTTGAGACTAAAGGTGGACCACCCCAGGAACCCGGCTCAGGCTTCTTCCCCCAAAGTGAAATCAGTTGAAGTGGAAGGTGACAGAGACAGTTGAGACCAGCTGGAGCAGCCTTGGAGGGGGTGGTGGGTGCCTGCATTTCTGCCCCTTTTTCCCACAAACCTGTTGACCTTGAAGCGTGGAAAGCTGATGCTGTTTTTGATGAAGAGTGTGAAGTTCTCGGCCTCTTGGAGAAGGGCAGGGCTGGAGGACACTGTACTCACTTGCTGTCCTCTCCTCAGGAGTCCCCCATGTGCCCAACAGTGTTTGTCATGGGTATGGGGGTGTGAGAACCTATGGGATCTTCCTGGTGCCCTGGCATGGCAGGGGTGGGGGCGATGGGTGTGCTGTAGTGATGGACTCTCAGGCCCCTTGACCAGGGACCAGGGGGATCATTGGCTTGGGCCATACAGATGGGGTAAGGGTGGGGCTGGAAGAAGGAAAGACAGATCCTTTCAAGAACATGGTCCAGATGCCCCCTTGTCTGGGCTGGGGAACCTGCTCCCAGCTCCCTGGATGGATAAGGCATTACCGTGGGATGTTGTCATCCACCTCCACAGGACACCAGCCAAAGATCTCACATGTCTGCACAGTGTCATTGAAGGCCACACACTTGCCTGTGCGTATGCCTGGAGCAAGGGAGGAACCCGTGGGTGTCCACTCCAAGCTGGGGATAGAGAGGAGGCCCCTCATCCCCGAGAGCCCCCCAGTGATGGGACAACAAAGAGCAGAAGCCTGAGGACAGAGATGTGGCTGGGTCTGGGACAGGGCAGGCCAAGGTTAGAATGGCAGGAAGGGGGAGAGCAGGAAGGACTTCCTGGTGGAGGAAGCCTGGAGCTGAACAGGGCTTGTGCAGGGGGACAGGAGGAGAACAACCTTACCTTGGGCCTTCCTTTCTGCCTTCCCTGGAGTGCAGCCACTGTCATCCGTGCATGTACCCCCTTCTGGGTGCTAGGGGAAGGGAGAGTGACTGATCCCAGGCCTCTGAGTAGTGTGCTAAGGAGAGCCCCTCCCACCACCAGAGCCCTAGGGAAATCATGAGGCAGTGTTAGCTTTGGGGTGAACTTTGCTTACAGCTTCCTTTCCCAGTACCCTTCCAGGACCCCTCTGTGCTCATGCCCAGCTATGCCAGTGTCACCTGGCAGGGACCAGAGATGTTAGGGCTTGGGGATTGGGTGGGAACCGTGGCTCAGCATCTTGCTTGACACAGCTGGGAGGGAAGCATCACTGCCAATAGCAGACTGTTACTTTGTGTGAATCTATGCCTAAAATCCCACCATAGCTTTGCCCTGAGGAAGCCTATCTTCAGTGCCCAGGGCAATTTCCTCTTCCATGTTATTTTCCCCTATAGGGAGTAGAGAGAGGGGATGGATAGTGGTCCTCACCTCTGCACAGTAGCCTTGAGCCTGGTGGGGGGTCACAATGAAATTGGTCATGATCACGAAGGAGCTGTCCCCCTGGAAATGAGGAGTAGGGGAGAGAAGCGCAGGGTTCTGAGTTGGGAGAACAGCCCCAAGAACACAAACACTGGTCCAACAAGCCCCTGAAATCCACATGGTACCCAGCAGCCTCCATACCCCGTGACATCAGAATGGGTTGATATTACAACCTATTTTTGCCCCTCATTCACAGTCAGGGAAGCTGAGGCCCGGAGCGAGATGGGCGCTGCACTAGTCCAATATGGAGATTGGACAGAGCCCAACCCCCACCCTGAGCCAGGCCCTGTGGGTGGAATGTATACCCCTGAGTAAGCTTACCTGGGCGGGGAAGACATAGTCAGCTACATCCCAGACCTGGGGGCCCAGGCCTGGGAGCTGCGTCACGGCCAGACCCTTGAGTTTCACAGACACGCTGCTGATGAGGCCACTTGAAGTCTGATAGCCCTTTTCGTAGACAAACACCCACCTGTGGGGTGTTTTGGGGGTTAAAGGAGTCAGAGCTGGGCCAGGCCATTCAAAGATGGCATGAGGCTATACGGGCTGCTGCCCTTTCTGGCACCAGCTAGATATTATTCAAATATCTATTTGAATAAATAGATAAATATTCAAATATTCAAATAATAAATTAAATAAATAAATAAATAAATAAATAAATAAAATATTCAAATATTTTCCCTTCCCTTCTCCAGATGAGTCTCTGAGCCATTCTCTGCTTCTAAAGCTACATCTTGGGCTGGGGACAGGAGAGCCTCACCTGCTTCTCTGGGCTGGCCTGTGCCTAATGTTCCTCCCTTCTTTTTACTAGGAAAATACTAATTCCTGGAGAGGAGATCCACTGAAGGACTCTTTCAGATCCTTTTCCAAGAGCAGGATTTGTTGAGGCCTAGAGACCAAGCTTCTTGGACCATAATCCTCACGCCCAGAGTGCTCTTCTTTCTTGAGATTCTTCCATTGAGAACTAGCAGAGCATGATGATTGAAAACCTGGTCTTTGTTGCCTGAAAGGATGGATTGGAATCCCAGCTATACTACTCATGGGCTGTGTGATTTTGGATAAGCTATTCAATCCCTCTCTGCCTCAGTTTCCTCATCTGTAAAGTGAGAATAACAATAATAGTAATATTTGTACTTGCTATGACTTACTGCATGTAAATCACTTAGAACAGGGACTGGCATGCAGTAAGCACTACATAGAGATTAGCTATGATTATCTCAGCCATGCTGGGAGCTCCTGGCAAGGGGGACAGGAAGGAAACAGAGGGGTAAGTGGCCCTCTGAAGGGCTTGCATTATGTGGCGCCAGTTGAGGCCCTTGTGGAGTGACTCAGGATGGAGGCCTCCCAGCTTTCTTTCTTGTTTTTTTAAGATTTTATTTATTTATTTGACAGAGATCACAAGTAGGCAGAGAGGCAGGCAGAGAGAGGGGGGGGAAGTAGGCTCCCTGCTGAGCAGAGAGCCCGATGTGGGGCTCGATCCCAGGACCCCGGGATCATGACCTGAGCCGAAGGCAGAGGCTTTAACCCACTGAGCCACCCAGGCGCCCTGCCTCCCAGCTTTCTTAGAAAATTCTGGCCTTCCCTTCCTAGCATGAAGAATCCCTGTTTCTTTGGGTTTCCCATTTTCTGTCTGGGAGGGTCAATGAAATTAACCACCCTCCTAGCTTTGGGTATAGGGAGGGTGGGGCACATGACCAAGATTTGCCAACAACTGCTCTAGCAACAGAGATAGGTCTAAAGATGGACACACAACCTTGGGAGTTTTAGCAATGAGGCTAGGATTTTTCTGGGAATTATTGGGAAAGAATCCTTTCTGTTAGGTAACTAAGCAAGGTAGCTGTAAAACCAAAACTATGGTTAGTCATCTTGCTATCTCACAGAGAGATAAGTCTAAGAATGAAGCCAACTTAGAGGAAAGTTAGGCCAGGAGATGGAAGAGGGCAGTCTCCTGACAATGGTTGAGGACCTGGATCTAGCCCCCTGACACATGTTTAAAAAAAAATCTACTTCTGGACTTTCCTATTACATGAGCTAATAAATTCCCTTTCTTTATTTAAGGCAGTTTGGTTTTGCTTTCTGTTGTTTACAACTGAGAGCCCTGGGTATGGACCATTTCCTTCAGGAAAGACTGCATGATGTCCACGATAGCCAAACTATGGAAAGAGCCTAGATGTCCATCAACAGATGAATGGATAAAGAGGATGTGATATATATACACACACAGACACATATACACAATGGAATACTATGCAGCCATCAAAAAACCTGAAATCCTGCCATTTGCAATGATGTGGATGGTGGATAGTGGATGGAACTAGAGGGTATTATGCTAAGAGAAATAAGTCAATCAGAGAAAGACAATTATCATATGATCTCTGTGATATGAGGAATTTGAAAGGCAGGGCAGGGGGGCCGTGGGGGGTAGGGAGGGAAAAGATGAAAAGATGGGACGGGGAGGGAGACCAACCATAAGACACTCTTAATCTCGGGAAACAGAGGGTTGCTAGGGGTGTGGGGGGGAGGGATAGGGTGGCTGGGTTATGGACATTGGGGAGAGTATGTGCTATGGTGAGTGCTATGAATTGTGTAAGCCTGATGATTCACAGACCTGTACCCCTGAAGCAAATAATACATTAAATGTTAATTTAAAAAAAAAAAAGGAAAGACTGGAGATGCAGTGTAACTGTGTTTGAGTGTGTGACCATTTGTGGTACCCATCAGAGTGTGTAGCTCTGTATCTCTGGGGAAAATATGTGAGAATGCCTGTGGCTCTGTCTGATTACCCAAGCAGAGTTCAAAGCCCCTCTCCTGTGTCCCAGAGCTCAGGTCTCATTGCAGTGCTCTAGGCATCTTAATCTCAGAATCAGTGCTAGGTCTCTGGGGGGTGGTCTCCCAGCCCCAGGCTCCAAGAAGTCAGCCCACCCAGATTTTCCTCTCCCCTCCAGTGGTCCCCACTCTATCTTCTCCAGGCCTCTCCCCCAGCTTGGCCCAGGAGGCGCCCCTCCTAAGCCTGAACATGGTCACTGCTGCCCCCTGCAGGTCCCAGATGGCACCAGGCAAGGCAGGACAAAGGCTTCCAGTCCTAAGTGCTTCCAGCCTTATCAGGGAAACTGGGCGCATCACCTACCCCTACCCTCCTCAGCCTCCTTCCTCCAAGGAGGATCCTGACTCCATGCCCAAGCTCAGAGGAGCTGTTGGGGGTTCTGGGGAGCTTCTTCATGTTCTGAACCCCTCCAAATAATGGAGTGACCAAGAGTATGGGCCCCAAAGGGTAACAGAAGCCATGATTCAGTTATCAGCACTGACACTCACCACCTGTGTGACTTTAGCCTCACCAGGCTAAACTAAACCTCTCTGAGTCCTGGCTTTCTCAGTAAAGCAGATGTGATGGCACTTACCTCAAAAATTCTGCTTTTCATTCAATAAATATGAGCAAGGCCCTCCTATGTACTGAGCTATGGGCTGGGTCCCAGGAAGAAAGCAAATCTAAATGACTGGGGGATTTCCCATGAGTTTTCATTAAGGAAATTAGCATGCAGTAGGCACATAATAAATAATCCTCTCATTTTCACTGTCTTGAGTCTGTAATTCCTCTTAATATGTTCACCTGCCCCCACTCCCCTGGCTTCTCAGCCCCAGATTTTTATCTCCACTTCTGCACTCTCCTAGGAGATCTAATTCCACACATTCATTTGGTGATTCAACAAATATTTATTGATTGAGTCCTTATTACGTGGCAAGCAGTGCTCTAGGCACTAAAAATACAGAAGTGAACAAAGCCAACCAAAATTTTGCACTCAAAGGTCTTACATACATGTCTATATGATACAATGTTTTGTGATACCCATTCCTTCTCCCTTCCCTGGTCCCTCACCCCAGACATCACGCAGGTACCTCAAACTCAGTGCAAACCCTTGCAAAACAACCTGGCAATTCCTCAAAAAGTTAAATATGGAATTACCACTTGACTCAGCAAAATACCCAAAAGAACTCAAAATACTTCCCTACAAAAACTTGTACACAAGTGTTCACAGAAACATTATACATAAGAAGCAAAAGTGGAAACAACCCAAATAACTATCCACTAATGAACAGAGAAGTCAAATGTGACATATCTATACAATGAAATAGTATTCAGCCATATAAAGGAAGGAACTACTGACACATGTTATAACCAACATAGGACCTTACAAATATTATGTTAAGTGAAGAAGCCAGACATGAAAGGCCACATATGATTTTATTTCTATGAGATATCCAGAGTAGGCAAAGTAGGCTGTATAGAGAAAGAATTGGAGTACAGGGTCTCTTTCTGGAGTAGTGAACACGTTGTAGACTAGATAGTAGTGATGGTGACACAACTTTGTGATTATACAAACAACCACTGAACTGAATATTCCTAAAGGGTGAATGTTATGACATTTGACTAATATCTCAGAACAAAAATTCAGTGGGACCAACCTGAATGCCTCATGTCCCCTGAAGAACTTGCCCCTCTGGTGCCCTAGTCTTGGAGGATGCACTATGCCTACCCCATCCTCCTTAAAGCCTGGGCATCATCCTCACACCCTCATTTTCTATTATCCCCACATTCTTTGGGGCCCTCTGTCCTCTTGGCTTTCATCTAAAGACAGAAAGGGGTTTTGCTGTGAGAGGCTGAGACACAGAGGAGCTGGGACAGATGCCAGGGGAACTCTGGTGTGGGGATGCGACAATATGTTGTGGCTGGTGGGGACACAAGGTGCAACCATGGGCAGGAGATAACCAGACCAGGAAGGTGCTATGGGGACACAGCAGCCTTGGGAAGAGGCAAGACCAGACTCCAGGCCCAGGAGGGATTGAATGTAGAGCTGGAGCCCACACGGAGTGTTTGGAGATTAGTCTACATGTTGTCTACAGATAAATTAGGCTGACAATTCATGTTTAAACATTTTTTTAATGAGTCATCAACCTCTAAATACCAAAAGGCTCCTTTTGCTCATAAATTCCAATTTCTCACTGCTCTTAAGAAGTTAAAAACTCTGGCTGTGCTGGGCCATGAACTGCTGCAGCAATAATGGGCAGAAACTAAGCAGTGGGTGCCCCGTCCACACACACACACCTCCCTGGTGTGGGACTCACCAGGATGACTATTTCTGTCTTCCATGCTCACTGCTTCTGCCTTGGCATGGCATCCTCCTCCCCTTCTATCACTGCTCCCTCCCCATCCCCTGCTTGCCCTGGGCCTTCCCCTGCTAGACATCCTTCTGTGGCTTCCCAAAATCTGTAGGAGAAAGCTCATGTTCTTCAGGCTGGCATTCAGAGGCCTGAATCAGTGGCTGTACTCACCCCTCCACCTCCTTTCCCTTGGGTCCTTTCATGCTCCACAGCCTAGCCTTAGTGACTCTTTTGCTGTTCTTTTCCTGCCCCAGGGCCTTTGATCACACTTGGATTTCCAGCAGGAGTGCCTGGACCAGGTAGACACACTATGAGACTCTACCAACCAGGGTTTTTCATTTCCTTGGCCACAACAATTGGTTTTGTGGTAGGCATTTTGTCTGATCCCTGCCAGTAAGAATTAGATCTGGGGCTTTTGCTGGAACTCTGGAAAAAGAGATAGTCTTATGCCCTAGAGATGGCTAAGCTGGTGAGATGTCAGGTTGCAGATGCTGGTGGTCATTTTGCCACTATGAGGACAGAGAGACTGCCTAAGAATGAAGCCCAGAAGATAGCAGAGCTGGGCAGAGGAGAAAATCCTGGCTAGCTTCTTTGGAGAACCCAAATGGGACCCACCTGAATTCCCTATCTGCCTGCAGAACTTGCTCTTCCTGTGCCCTCATCATGGAGGATCCAGCCAGGCCTGAAGCCTTTACTGATTTTTTTTTTTCCGATTGCATAAACCACTCAATAGCCCCACTCTTCTCTAGGAACCAAAGGAATACTGGATAACTCATCCTCCACTCCTCACTTTTCCTTTGGCCACCCTGTACCCCACCTCTGTTGCATGGATCCCAGCACAGCAATAGGCACAGAGAAGATGCTATAGAAATGTCCGTGGATGCATTTTTCTAATCAATAATTTGTATCTATCCTTATTCCTGATTGGTATGCTCCAGGACCCATTTGAAAATCTCAGAAGCATGCAAACTTAAGAGATCTGTGTGGAGGTAGATGGGGGAGGAGGAGGTAGTGGCAAAGGGAAATCCAAGAGCAGGCTTGCCTGGCTTATAGCCCCCCAGGCTTTTTTGCTCAAGGCTGGTTCTGCCACTCTGTTTTCTCTTCCAGAAAGGTTTCCAGGCTCCATTT
This sequence comes from Taxidea taxus jeffersonii, assembly GCA_003697995.1. Lineage (NCBI taxonomy): Eukaryota > Metazoa > Chordata > Mammalia > Carnivora > Mustelidae > Taxidea > Taxidea taxus. The sequence continues at coordinate 135,014 of ML104638.1, read as the reverse complement.
ACCAAGTAGCATTCACAAATCCCATTGGGGCCCCCTGTGTACCGCAGCCAGACCTCTGTCCTCCCTAAACCAGAGCCCTCTAGGCAGAGATATATTCCAGTACACTCCTTGTTTGGGCCTGTTGGATCATGGATGACATCCCATGTATACTGCCTCTATACTGAGTTACAGAGGGCTCATAACCTCCCAGGAGACAGTTCTGACTGGAAGTAAACCAATTTGAGACAAAAAGAGTATGATCTTAACTCAGCCCACCAGGGTCTCTAGGCCCACTTGCTCCCTCCATTTGCCACGGACTCCCCAGAACAGTGTGACTGATAGAGAACACAACTTCAGTTTGCCTTCTCAGGGTCTGCTTGGGTTCCCAACATCAACCTCTCTGCCTCTTAGTAATTGGCCATCTCTTAGTCTCAGGACCTCTCTCTTCATCTGAGTGGTTGCGTGCCTCTGTCTGGTTCTGTCTTTGTGTCTGCCCACCCTCCATCTTGTTTGTGCCTTTGTCTCTGGAACGTGGGAGTCTGGCTCTTCTCCCATTCTCCCCTTTGTACCCTGCAGCACCCACAGGACCAGACATTGAGACAGACAGGGGCCTTGGGAAAGCAGTGGGCAGAGGCCAGACAAGGGTGCTAGAGACAGCAGGAGTTGTAGTCAGAACAGAAAGTCTGGGCTTGAGGGTGGGGTTGTGAGGGATGGGTGTTGTGGGGGACCTGCTTTCCACTCTCCACTGTATGACTTGGGCATGTCAGTGCCCCTCTCCCAGGATGTTTCCTTTCCAGGCTATCAAGGCCAAATTTGGAGCCATGCAGCTGGATTCAAATCTGGTTCAGCCTCTTTCTGGTTGTGAGATCCAGACTAAATCACCCAGTGTCTCTGAGCCTCACCAACACTGAGGAGGCCACATCTATGTGGAAACTGAGTAGACTATCCTTGGGGGGAGGAAAACAAGGAGGGAGGTAGGCAGGTCTCTGTCACTGGAGGTATGTGTTTAGGACTGGATGTTGGCTTGTGGGATATGGTACAATGGGGAGTGGGGTGGGAGGACTGTCACTTTCCCTCTGACAGTCTGTCACCAATGCACAAGAGGGCCCTGGCACTGCTCCCACTGCTGACTTAAAGCAGAAGTAACGGGCAATAGGGCCACAATGAGGATAATATTCTCTAGCCTCTTCTGGTGAAGCATGGGCTAGGCCTGGGCTGGCAAGCTCTCTTTTCCCTGGAAGGTCAGGAATGCAGCTAATGCTGAGCTTTTAGGCCCACCCTGTGCTTGGTATCAGAGCATCAGTGTCCCGTTACAATGTTCTCGGAGCCCTAGTGAGGTGGGAAAGGAGAAGGCAGTGCTGAGGCCTGGTGGTCAAGAGGCCTCAGATCTAGCTGGGACTTGCTATGTGACCACTACTCCTTTCTGGTCCTCAGTTTTCCTCACAAGCTCAAGTGGCATTACAGATGTCAAATTGGTCTGTGAACAGTAGAGAAGCAGAGGCCCAAGAGTGGCACAGGGCTAGCTCCTGGCTTGGACTCCACCTGACCAGCTCTGAGGCCTTGGGGGCTGGACGGGGTAGAGGGAAAACTGTTTTGGATATCAGAGGCCCTGGAGGGACCAGAGTGATATGGTCACTGTTTGGCCTCCTAGTCAGCCCACGCTGGGCTCTAGTCACACAGCACAAATGGGGACATGGAGAGGAGAGGGGCAGGGCCCTCCGAATCCCACAGCATAGTGATTCTGCCAGGCACCCTAAACACCCTCAGCAGGAGCTGAAACTCCTTCATTGGCCCTGGGAGCTCCAAGAACCCTCCGCTGTATCACCCTGAGTGGACATGATGCCCCCTCCCCACACTGCTGGGGCACATCAGGTGCCCAGGCCACCTTAGCCACACGACATACACATGTGGGTACTCAGACACAGGGAAACACCCAGCAGCCATCCCCGGTAGGCACGTGCCCAGACACAGAACATGTGCATCCACACAGAGCTCCAGGTACGACACACGTACATACACACATCACCATGCACATGTGTGCTCACGGAAGCACACGTATGTGTAAGCCATGGTCAGGCCTGTCCTGGCTCCCAGGATGGCAAGACTACAGGGGAGTACCACCTTACTTCTGCCTCTGCTCTCCTGGGACAGTGGGACAGTTCTGAAGATGCTTAGAAAGGAGCAGTCATCCCTGGGACCAGAACTGACCTCCAATTCCTGACTGACAGGCCACCATTAAGGTACCAGGTGTCCTGAATTTGGAAGTTTCTTTGCTCTGGGGGTTTCAAGTATCTCAAGATGCCTCTAATTTAGGCAGGGCAGGTGGGAACAGGGCCTGTCCTGTAAAACAGGGTGTGAAATGGGGTGTGTCTCCACCTGGTGTGGCACGGAGGTCAGAAGTAGGACTCTGGTTGTGGTTTGCTAGGCCTCCAGCACCACTCACCACTTGAGAGACCGTTAACAGTGAGTCAGTTTCTTAAGGCCCAACGGCTTTGCCTCTTGTTCACCATATGACCCAGGGCAGGACTTCCCCTCTCTGCTGAACTGTCCCCATCCTGACAGTGAGTTAGCAGGCTTTCATTCCTTCTGAGTAACACTACAGTCTGTTGGGGAGGATGACAACCAAGGAAGAGAAAGAGGCGCTCCTTGGGGTCATGGGGGCCTCCCAGAGCCTGGAGGAGAGGCCCAGGTTGGAAGCTGGTATAAGAAGGGTGGCAGGTAGGGGGCCCAGACTCACCCAATGACGTAGACCAGAACCACGAGCTGGATCAGGCGGAAGACAACGCCCACCTTCTTGTTGCGCACGAGCACCATTCGGGGAGTGTCATACTCAAAGAAAAAAGCAGCCAGTTCATCCTGGAGCCGCTGTGCCATGGTGGGCCAGGCTGGGGCCTGAAAACTGAGTCCCTTGCACAGCCTTTGCTCTTGAGGTGAACCGGGTGTCAATGCCCACGTCTACAGTGGAGCTTCTAGGGGCTTCCTGGTCCCTTAGGAAGGGTAGGGCAGGACAGGGCAGCTGGGGCCAGAGGTGAGGAGCCAGGGGTCAGTTGAAGGCACTTGGGTTGAAAAATAGAGTCCTTGGGTGATCAGAGCAGCTCTTGGCCCCTGGCAGGCAATGGACTGTGGGCCAGCAGCGTCTGTAGACAAATAAATTCCCAAAGATAGATGGGGGCGGGGCTGGTGGGGCCACCCAAGCCCAGCCCCACAGCTCCTTCTGGCTCCGCCTGGGCCCTGCTGAGCCTCCGGAAACAGGAGCTGTTGGCAGGAAACCACAGGCCACCCGTCACAAGGCAAAGATAAAGCTGTCAGCCCCCCATGAACCTGGGGGAACAAAACAAGGCCAGGACTTGGGTGGAATGGCCTCAGCTGAAGCATTCCCCAAACCAGGGACCCATTCCCATATCCAAACATCCTCCCCACTCTACCTGTGCCCCCAGGTGGGGAGCTTAGTCCCTGGGGGAGGGGGGGCTGTGGCCAGGAGAGCAGAAGAGAAAGCAAGGCCATTTCTGGAAGTATCAGCTGTCTGATACCCCACCTCTGTCCTTATAGCCCAGCTTCCATCCACCTGTCCCTCTGAGTCCAAGCCTGGCCTTTGCCCAGCCAACCTTAGCGTTGGCTGGCATCTCTGTAGCTCCTCTCTTTTCTCCCATCATTTGTTCTGTCCCAGCCACATCTCCACCTCCCAAAAACAAACAGAAGGAGGTAAGTGTCTAGAAGATTCAGGGGCCACATCTGTTATATATTGCCACTGGCTCCTGAGACAAAAGCGGGAAAGCCTGACAATTGACATCAGAGAGCCTCAGTTAATATCCTTGGCTCTGCTACTAGCTGCCTGCAAGGGCTTGGGTAACTTGCCTCACCAATCTGAGCTTGCATCCTCGTCTGTGAAATGGGGATGAAAATGGGATTCCCGTCATAGGTAGAGGCCCCAAGGGGATGGGTCCCAACAACACTGAGGACAAAATCCTGAGACTATTCTTTTTTTTTTTTTTTTAAAGATTTTATTTATTTATTTGTCAGAGAGAGAGCACAGGGGCCAGCACAGGCAGACAGAGTGGCAGGCAGAGGCAGAGGGAGAAGCAGGCTCACTGCTGAGCAAGGAGCCCGATGTGGGACTCGATCCCAGGACCCTGGGATCATGACCTGAGCAGAAGGCAGCTGCTTAACCAACTGAGCCACCAGGCATCCCCTGAGGCTATTCTTGATCTTAAGGTACAGACCCTCTGTAGACCCTTTCTTCAACCACAGCCCAGGGCATGAATGCAAGGGCCCCAGGGGACTGGGGGTAGGACAGAGGTATTATGTTTGCTTTTGGAGCCCTAGAGCTGGAGGCCTCCCCTGACCCAATGCCTTATTTTGCAGATGAAGAAATGAACTCAGAGAGGAGAAATGACTCCCCCAAACTCACCCTAAGCAGTACTAGAGGCCTCAACTTGAAGCAGGAAGGCCTCCCTTTGGAGATGGGAGATGGAGGCTGGGTGTCCCCTGGGGGTATGGGGAACTCCCCTGCAGTCCAAGGTGCCTCACTCTGAAGGATGATAGGAGTCCTTTTCTGGCAAGCCTTTAACTGGGAAATTGCTCTAGGCAGGGAGCCAGGCTTCAGGGCTGGAAATCCCAGCTGCCTATCTGAGTAGAGCTGCTTTCCCGGCAGCAAGGGTATCCACAGAGGGCAAGCCCATGGCCTCTTCCAGCACCCTAGACCAATCTCCCCTCGCAAACAGATCAGCCTCATCAATCTCAGGCCCAACTGCTGTCCAACATTACCTTCAAGAGGAGCAGGTCAGAACCATGTCCTGGGCTTTCTAAGGAAAAAATCCAGAGATGCTAGGAGCCAGGCCTGTGGGTGTAATGTCCTCTTGGCCTGGTCTTGATCCCAGACAAAATGGCCTATTCCTTTTCCAGGTGATCCCATGGCTCTTGGAATAGCAGGTCCCAGGACGGTGAATTGCTTGCAATCAAGCGTGGGGGTGGGTGCTGACGCTGTACAGGAACTGTCTTTGTGTCCCCCTCCACCCATGATTCCTGGACATTCAGGAGGGTAACAGGCACTAGGTGAGGTGGGGAGAGGGGAGGGAGGAGAGGAAAGGAAGTCAGACAGTCATTCTCCAATCTGCACCTGCCCTTTTCGTATCATCACCATGATCTCATCCACCTCCTCCTTCACTCCCTCTCCCCACTTCCAAAGAGCCAGCCTTCTGAAAGATAGACTAATGGAAAGATGGCTTCCTTTGCCTGGCTAAATTTAGCAACCACTGGAGCACAGAGGGGCCTATGCCCATCCTGAAGGCCAGCCCATGTCCTCAAGCAGTTAGGCACGAGGCTCCCATGGGTCTCCTTAGCTACTCAGACACCCTTGCTTGGAGTACACACCTGTGCTCCTGTTAGAGCCTCAGTTCTGACCCTGACAGTTAGCAAACAGACTGTCATGGGGGACTATCTCATTTAGGATTGTCATATCCAAAGCATGCCCAAAATAAAAAGAAATAAGAGCAATTACATTTATCTTCCCAATTACAAATCTCTTTTTTTTGCTAATAACTTTTCCAGAGTATGACAGGCAGCTGCTGGGACTAATGCCTCTTTCACTCGTTCTAAAATACACCTTTCCATCCAGGCCTATGCTTTCCTTCCCTGCCCCAACTCTGGCATTCCCAAGAACAGACATCTGTGATTATTCTAGGTGTTGTCGGAGGGGGGGTGCAAAGATGAGCATGTCAGGGATCAGAGTTTACAGGGGACACAATACTTTCATACTCAGCAGATTTCTTTTTTAAAACAGCCCCATGAGGTAGGTACTGGAACCCCCATTTTATAGATAGGAAAACTGAGGCTCTAGAAATTGAGTGCCTTGCCCAAATAGCTCCCATGTCTGCTTGTGGCTGGAAAGGAGGCTCCCCAAAGTCTGAGAGCTTGGCCAAGAGCCCACCCCAAGACTCCAGCACTTGAGAGCTGCCAGACCTGCCTTATAAGCCCAAAGGCCGAGTGGCCAGCTCCGGTATTGGGCCAGACCTTGTAGGGAGACAAGGCAATGCTGCCAAGCCCTCAGACCCAGGACAGCCTCCTCTGCCTGGCTAAATTTAGCAGTTCTGTGGAGTGTGGAGGGGGCCTGTGTCTACCCTGGAGGCTAGCCCAGGCCCTTAAGGGGGTTGGCACAGACTCCAATGGGTCTCCTTAGCCATTCGGCATCCCAAGGTTGCGGGGATGACACCTCTGCTTGCAGACTTCAGTCCAGTTCCCCACGCTGGGCTTGTCAGTGTCCCAGGGCTCACTCAGTGCCACTCAGCCCCTCAGATGCTGGCTAGAGTAGGGCCCTGGGTCAGCCTAACAGAGATTGTCAAAGGGAGGTTGTGGGAATGGGGATCTACGGGGAAGCTGCAGCAGGGGTCCTCGTGCTTTGTTTCTTCTCTTGCCTAGACCTCGCATGGCTCCTCTGGCCTTTTCTAAACATCCTGCACCCCCAACTATGAGCTCCTTCTCCCCAGCATCTGAGCCATCACAACCCTCTGGTTCTCCTCCATCCTTTTGGGACATTTCCTCTTGGTCCCCATCCTCTCCTGTCCCTGGAATGTGGGGACTCCTTGGGGCTGACCTAGCTCCCTGCCCCTCAAACACTGAGCACCCCTTGGGAGGCTTGTCTCCTTGCCTCCTGAGGTTGCTGAAACCTCTAACCCACATGACAGCCACATGCCCACCCCCCTTCTCTGGCTCCTACCTCTTTCTTTTCTTCTAAATCAAGCTGTATTTAGGTATAATTGACATACAGTAAAATGTACCCATTGTAGGCACACAGTTTAATGAGTTTTGACAAATGCATATAACCCCTGGCATCATCACTTGTCACCCTAGAATGTTCCCACCTGCTCTTTTGCTGCCAATCCCTCCCTGACCCAGGCAATCACTGGTCTGTTTTGTCACTACAGATTTGCTTTGCCTTTTCTAGAAATTCACAGAGGTGGAATTGCACAGTACGAGCTTCTTTTACTCAGCACAAGGGGTTAAGCTTCATCCACGCTGTGGCATATATGAGTAGTCTGCTCCTTTTGATTGCTGAGCAGTATTCTGTTGTGTGGGCATACCACAGCTTGTCCTTCCCCTGTTGGTTATTTTGGTTGTTTCCGGTTTGGGGCTATGATGAGTAAAACTGCCAGGGTTCAGTTCTTTGTGTGGGGATTAGGTCTTCATTTCCTAATTTTGCCCTTCCATTCCTCCCAGTGAGCCCCAACAGAGTCTCTCCTACCCCTCTGTGGGGTACAGTGTGGGAGGCATGGGGAATACAACATGGGCCAATGGAGGGGGCAGTGTGAGGCCTTGGGCGTTTGGGCAACTGCCCTCCCTGAGCCAGTGAGAAGTGTGCCAGGGCTTGTCCTGGAATTCCCTCTTGGGTGAGTGGCTGTGAGGTAGGAAACCTCTGTTTACCTTGGCTGCTCTATTTGACCTGTTAGGCTCCGTGCTATGAGCTGGCAGGGCTGCACTTGTGCAGGCCTGGTCATGAGCTCCAGCAGCTGATGGGAGTAGCAAAGCTGGCCTGTCTCCTAGCCAACCCTCCAAGCCCATCTTAGCTCCATGTTCTGTCTGTCTGCCATGATGGAGCCAGATAGACAGTCAGGCTTTCAGAGAGCTTTGGGGTCTTCATCTGTAGATGGGGCCCTAACCCCTGCCTGGCCTGTCTCAAGGAGCCGGTTGGGGGCCCAGGGAGATGAGGTGTGTGGAATGGTTTTGGGATCTGAGAGGCCTAACTGATGGACTGCGCAGAAGGAAAAAGCCTTCTGCCCATCCTTGGCTCCCACTGTGAACTATGCACCAAATGTTGCCCTTCCCCGAAATAAAATCCAGGAGCTCCTGAGGGTGGATTTTGTCTCTTCCGGTCATAGCACCTATGCAGCTACACAGAACCCCGTGCCCAGAAAGGCCCTGCATTTCGTTTTCATACTCTGCTGTCACTGCTAGGAAATGCTTTTTTTTTTTTTTTTTTACTGCTAGGAAACTCTTAATTGTTAAACAAGGGATCCACATTTTCTTTCATTTTGTACTGAGCCCCACAAATCACATAGTCAGTCCTGCCTCTGTGGGCAGGGCCTGATTTCCCTTTGCAGGGCAGCTGGACAGAGGATTAGATACAGAAACTTCATCAGCCAATCTACCCTCCAGAGGAAGGAGAGGAGGGAGACGGGGACACACAGCTATTCCTGCCACAAAGCCCCTGCTCCCAGAGAGTAGGGCTGCTTGGGTGAGTCAGGAATTAACACCAAGCAACCTCTCCAAGGTCCCTGGACAATGTGAGCTGAGGGAAGCCTTGGGGAGGTGTCCTTGAGCTAGGCCTAGAAGGGCAAGAAGTCAATGACATCCCAGGGTTCAAAGAGGGCAAGTAAACAGAGGGAGAAACCTCAGGGAGAGCTGCAGGACCTAGGGAATGGTCAGGGCTGGAGGCCCCTAATACTTTTGCTCTAGGCCCAGCTCTGCCCCAGGCCATCATGAACCTCTCCCAGCCTGTTTCCCCAGTGACGACATTTGAATCTTAACATGTGCAAAGGGCTTTGAACACATACACAAACTATCAAGTGCTATCTCTGTGAGCAGAGTCGTGTATCTGCCCTCTGAGTATGGGTCAAGAAATCAGTGTATCCCCTGGATCTTGTCTCAGAAGAAGACAGCAATCCCTGGCTGGCAATGTGGGAACCCCAGACCTTGGCTCCAGTTTCCTGATGTGAGTGGGTGTAGGTTGTGGGAACCTAGGTGGACACATGGGCGGATGTTGGAGCCACTCTTTAGGAAAACAGAAGGTGACGGTCCTCTGTTGCCCCAGGTACTCAACTTTTATTTCTCTACTGGCTGCATGTCAACAGATGGGTATAGAGCCCTGCCATCCTCCCCCACTTCAAAGACTGCCTTCCCTCCAGCAGTAAAGAAACAGAGAATCTCTGTGGGCTGGTTCCCAGGGGACCCTTGCCCAACCCTGCATCTCTTATGGCCTCTCTGGAGACTTTGAGGGCAGAGGGGAGGGAGGAGAAGTGGGGTAAGAGGTCGTGTTACCAGGAGCCCATTTGCCTAATATTTGCCAAAGGGGCAAAAGCTGAGTTAAAAGAACATTTGTGTCCATCAACCACTTTTTCCATCATTTGACATGATCTGACAGGCATTCTTCCACCAAGGAGGGAGGGAAAGGAAGTGCTCTTGGGTAACTAACCATTCTTACTGACATCCTTTCAGCTCATGGGGATGTGGGGTTGGGGGCAAAGAGTGAGGCCAAGAGTCTAGGGCACTCAGAACCACCCGGCCATGTAGACTGTGGGATGGTGCACAGGGCTGGGCTGAAAGGGCACAGTGATTAGGTACCCAAGGATGTCTGGGTTCTTAGGCACCAGGGACATGAAGGGCAAATCTGTCCTCTGCTTGGCAGACTGGGCAGCACCGAGAGAGACTTGGCATGTCTCTCATTTGCTTAGGACAGGAACTCTGAGTCTGGGAGTGCCCAGAGCAAGGCAGGCAAGCCAGCTGTCTCCTGGGAAGGGGATCCTTGCCCAGCCCCCTTCCCCTACTACCATGTCCCTCTCTCTGATCCTTTAATCCTCTGTACATATAAACAGTAAAAGGCTCAAGCCCTCATGAGCCCTCTGTGGAAACAGAGTGGAGGGGGGTTGTCTGCCCTTGCTGTGCACAGCTGGGCCCAGATGTTTTCCTCACTTCATTCCCTTACTGACCAGGCCCCAGACCAGTCACTAAGCAAGAGGTCAGAGCTGACAAGAACTCTGGGAGTCCTCCATCCGTGTAGAGGCCAGTCACCAAGTAAATGCCCAGCCTCCAAGCAAGAGGGTGCCTGCTCCAGAGTGTGCCCATGGATTTGGGGGTAGAGGCTGCATGTCTGGATTGACTACCAGCTCTGGCTTCTGGGCAGGTCTCCCCTGACCCCCCACTCAGGCTATAGCTCCTGGGCTAGAGCTTCATAGGTGAACTTCCCAGGAGAGTCCCAAAGACATGAATTACAGAGCCCCCGTATGTATAGAAGCAGGGACAGAGACTCTTGGCAGGGCCCGGTGAGCAAGCGATGAGCGTGATGGCAGTGTGGAGAGCAGAGGGGAAGGCCTGGGCATCATCAGCCTGAGGTACACACTGGAGACTCCACTGTTCCCAGCATTCACTTCTGGTCCTTTTCTTCTGGAAGAAAAACCCAAGAGTACACTGAGAGATGTATGTGTGACAGTGCATATCCACACTGGTTCCTTCTAGCTCCTTCCATCCTCCATCTCTCCTGGGACAGCTGCATTCTCCCATAGCATTCATCAGGAGATCCCCAGTTCCACTGTGTCTCCTGATGTGCCCCACATATCCAGATGCTGCCCAGACACATTTCTCTGATGTCCACTGGGCAGCTTCCACTCCACATGTTCTATCAACAACCCCAGCCCAGCCCAGGGCATATTTTCCTCTTGATTTTCAGTTTGGGAGACAACTACCCAGTAGGATGAGATCCAGAATCTGGTGATATCAATTCTTCATTCATCTCATACACTCAGGCCTGCTGATTCTACCACCTACACCTCTTGAGTTCATCTCTTTCTCCTGCTGCCCCCAGGCTTCAAGTCCTCTCATCCCTGCCCTTAGCCCCTTCTTACCTCACCGTCATGCTCCCTGGCATCACACTACAAATCCAAGCTGTCATCCCCTTTGGTGGTTCTCCATTGCCTTCAGAATAAAGTGCAAGCCCACCTTGTATCCTGGACTCTCTCCAGATCTGTCCCCACTTAATTTCTCCAGGCCTCATCTCCCTTCAGTCTGACCCACTGGCTTCTGCTTGGTAGTTGCTCAGCTACAACTGGATACAGCCAAGAGATGGGGCAAGCGTACCCCCACCCCTCACCTACCCCCTGGAGCTGACTGGGCATTTGCAATTCTCCCCAGGACATATCCCTCATAAATCAGAGGGAAGCTGCAAGCATCAAGCCTCAGCAAAACTTCCCTAAAAGGCCACCAGACTGGCTTGGGAATGCAACAGGGTCCCCTCTCTAACCCCTGCCCCATCCGGCTTTAGGAGGCCTGAGGGACTGCAGCCACACAGGGCAAAGCTGTTTTGCTTGCAGCAGGCACATACCACTCCACCTCTCAGATGTGGCCACAGATGCCCAGCCTGAGTCTTCCCTGTGGGCCCCACAGCCACTCCCTAGAGCAGGGCACCACCCTTTCAAGCCAAGCCTCACCATGACCAATAGTCAACATCACAGGTTCATGGTGGAGGTGGAGGTGTTGCCCAGAACCAGCTTGCTCTGGGCTGGACTCAGTGTCTCCCCTCAGATCAGCTCAACACAACCCATCGGCCTCCCTGCCTTGCCCCTCCCATGTGTCCTCCATGTTACCCCAGTCCCTTCTATGCTTTCACTCTTCTGTGGCTCTCACTGCCTTGAAGATAATGTCCAGAGTCCTTAATCTGGCATTCAAGGCCCTTTCCACACTCTAGCCTTACTTCGCTACCTTGCACTCTGAGCCCCCAGCACCACTAGAGATGCCAAACCATGCTGCTTAGCTCTTTCTCCACCAAGTTCCATCCTCCCCTTTCAAACCTCTGCTCAGACTTGTTTCTTCTAGAAATCACCTTCAACTCTTGGCCCAGCAGGGATTGCTCCTTCCAATCTGCCCCATCCTGTTAAGGTCCCCTCCCAAATCCTCCACCATCCAGGAGCTGGGACTAAACAGAGCCCGAGACACAGGCTCTTCTGCATTGGCCAAGAAATTTTCTAAGTTTTCTCAAGAAAATGTGCTGAACTCCTTGGCAGTTGTGGCTGCGAGGGAAAGCTCTCAAAGAAGACAGAGAAGGTGCCCAAGCTGCCAATGAGGCTTGACTTCACTGGTGAGTTAGTGTGATCAAGGTTGTTGGGTGGATTTCCTGGTAGACCACCTTTGTGCTTCAGCCAGAAATGGGGAGGCCCTGGGCTCCTGAGGACGGAGTTTTAGGTGATTAACCTATTTCACCTTCTTCAGCTCCCTAGGAGTATCCACAGTGAGTGGGTCAGAAAGAACCATAGAGGGGGCAAAATGCCTTGCCTTGCTTCCTGCTTCCTCACCCATGTGCTCTAATAAGGTCTTGCTTTGGCTGAGTACCTACTTCTACCCTCAGGTGAGCCCCTCTGTGTGTGTCTGGTATAGACAGACCTGCGGTGAGCCAGCTTCTCCAGAGAGAGGAGGCTGACTTGTTTTGGCCTCTTTAATAAGATAAAATGTTTGCAGCACCCAGGAGCACTGGCCAGCGTGGGAGATAGGAGCCGATTGATTGCCCTGGCCCCTATGGAATGACAAGCACGTGATCTATTTATAGACCCTCCAACTCAGGCTCCTTCCCGGGGCTGGGACACATTCCTGCCAGAGATGGCCCTCAAGGACCCAGCTGCTCCAGGGCAGGTCTTGGCCATTGTTGGGCCTAATCCAGACCCTCCGCAGCAGCCTGGCCTGGGGACTACTGCCTTGGCTCACACTCCCAGAAACAGGGAGTTTTTTTTTGCCTCTGCTTCTCACTCTAAGCAGCTCTGACAGTGAGAAGATCCTGGCTTCTTCACCCTCGGGAGGTTCAGAATCACCCACTCTCTGAGGCTCCTCTGCCAGCAGGGGTCCCCAGCCTCCCCTGACCCTACCCCCTACGCTGACTCTGCCATTTTCCCTCCAGTACCGGATTAAGGCAGACCCAGAGCTGTGAGCTCAGAAACAGAGACCCCCCTCTTCTACCCTCCTATGAGGTGACACCAAAGAGGCCAATCCAGTGTGGTCTGGGGTCCCGGAGGTGGTCAGTAGCTGCCCACTCCATGCCCGGGAGATTCCTGAGAATGCCTGCCTAAAGACAGGCTGGGTTCAGAGGACCTAGAGGCCAAGGCCCAAAGGAGGGTACAGGGGGCCTGGCCATGCAGGGTTGGTGGCGAGTGAGGAGAAGGAGGGAGCAGGGCTCTGAGCAGTGCTCTTGGCCCCTATAGTGTAAGACCCTGCTGATATCACAGGCCCTAGCCACCAGAGCAGAGCCCCTCCTTGTCCTCAACTTGCTGATCCAAGAATACTTCTTTTCCTGGTCAGACAGGGAGGCTGCAGCCTGGGAGCAGAGGCAGGCAGGGAGGGGGGCAGGGAAGCAGGCTGGCGGCAAGCAGGGTGGGGAGGGTCTGGAGCTTCTCACTCACCATCCATGTGGTTCCGGGACAGGTACTTGAGGGCTTCATCAAGCAGGATGACAGGCAGAGATATCTGGAGCACCACCACCCACTGGTGCCCGCTCAGTGGGGTCACCTGGAAAATAAGCTGGGGCAGGGGAGGTGTAGTTAAAGGTATGCCCCCACAATCTATCTGCTTCATACACTTGGGCTATAATGGACTCATCATGAGCAAGTCCAAGATGCTCCTTAAGGTCCCACCTCCAGGTCTTTGTCTACCCTCGTTCCTCTACCAGAAGTGCCTGCCCTCCCCTGCCCTCACCCAATTACTAAATCTTCCTGGTCCTGTCTGATAAGTGGGTGGGATCCTACGCTGGGGAGGAACATAGTCTCCTCCCGCCTTGGCCTCGGGAGAGTCCCCATAGCAAGAGGTCTTATCCCTCCCTTATTAAGTCTGAGGGTCCCCAAGGCACAAGCTGTCTGTACCAAGCACCTTCAGATCTCCCCACTCCTAGTCCTCCATGCAAAAGGGCCCAGAGAGGCCCAGTGACCAACCCAGGGCCAGGCTGTTGCAGGAGGGTTTGGACCCTGTCACAGAAGAGGATTGGGGCAGGGCGGAAACTCACGGGCAGGGGTGGCACCAGTAGGATGAGGAAGTGCAGGGCCATGGACATGGCCACAGCGGCCAGCAGCCAAGGGTTCAGCCAGGGTGGCATCCGCAGCAGCGACTGGTTCTCTGAGAGACTGCCAAGGGCACAGGGTGCTCACTGCAGGCCCAGATGTGAGCAGGCCCTGCTGTGGGCAGCCATCCACCCGTGTGGAGGGGTCGGGGTGGCCTGGGCTTCAGCATTTCCCTAATTGGGCCTACAGGCTGAAGCACTTCTGGGAGGCCAGTGTAGCCAGAAGGGGTGGGTTGCAGTTATTTGCTCAGCTCCCAGTGGCCTATTCCAGGGCTTGGACACCCTTTCACTGTCCCCGATCTTAGCCCCTCTATTTATTCAGGCCCTGATCATGGCCCTCTTTGTTTCCTAGACCTCAATTCCAGCCCCACTTACTCTCAAAAGCCACTTTGGGACCCTCTGACACTTAGGCCCTAATCCCGACCCCCCTGATCCTCAGACCTGGGCCCTGACTGGCCCTCAGCGCCCCCAGCTTAGGCCTTACTCCCCGTCTCTCAGCCCCAGCTCCAGGCCCTCTGCCTAGCCCACCTGTTGAGGGCGTTGCACATTTCAATGGTCACCAGCACAGACAAGGCCATGGTTGTGGGAAAGCGTGACTCGAAGACTTCGCAGTCAATGTCAGCAAAGAGCGGGTTGTCCTTGGAGCACTTCAGGAAGTTCCTCTGAGGGCACCAACGTGGGGTGGGGTGGGGTTAGGGAAAACAGTGATCAGGGGAGGGGCCAGTGTGTGGGAAGAGGGAAGCCTGGTTCCATCTTCAACACCCATCTGAGGATATAATACAACCACTGGGCAAAGTGCTGCCATGTGGTGGGCCCAAGAAGGGGCACCCATTGAGGATGGGGTCAGAGGGGCTACATGCTGCTGGAGAAAAAGGCAGGCCATTGTGGGGCAGGGGTATGGAGGGACAGAGGGAGAGCAGCTAGCATTAGGATGGGGAGGACAGAAGAGGGCCCTGGGATCAGAAGGAGGATATGGGGGCTCTACCCTGAAGGTGCACGGGGTGCCCAGAATATCGGAGGTACAGGAGTGGGGGTGGTGATTTACTGGGACCATGGAATAAGTAAATGCACATGAAAGCCAATCAGCCAAATTGCTTGAATAGAATTCACCTTTGGTGGGTAGAAAAACCTGCATGTACCCTAATCACTGCTATTAAATAAGATTCCATTCATATCTCCCTCCATTTCTGCCACTGAAATTGAGCTCTACCAGACTCGCCTTTTGGTTACAACGTGGATTAATGAATTGCTAGGTGCAGGCTTACTACATGGCTTCTTCATAATTAAGAAGATCTCAGGGCTCTATAGAGGATATGGCCACTGCCGCTGCAGTCCCGGGGGACAGTGTTCTTCCTGTTCATAGACTTCGCTTACAGATTCTGCTGTGATAAGATGCTGAGCTGAGGACGTGCGTGAGAACTACTTTGTTTTCTTCCACAATACTGGGATGAGTGTGAATGTTTCTAACAGTTAAACAGCTTCCTTCTTCCAATAACATAAATTTGTTCTCTGGACTATCATCTGAACACAGAGATCTTTTCAGCTAAAGGTTTAAAAACTGGATCCACCCTCATAGAGAAATCTATAAGATGACAGGCTGTCTGAGCTCCTGTCCAGTAAATAGATCCGTTTTCCCACACTTCATAAATATGGGTAAGGTGACCATCAGCCAGAAGGGGCCGCTAGCACTTTCTTCTTCTCTCTCATGCAGGGTGAAAAATTCTAAAAGACTATGGCTTGGTTAGATTTCTTATTTTAACAAAGAGATGGAGATTCTTATCTCATTTAAATCAACAGGGAGAGTTTCTCCAAAATCAAGCTCCAGTATTTGGAACAAGTGCATGTTTTTATTTGGCACTGATCATAGAACAGAGAAAATGTCCTGAAATTTGATTCCACCCAGAGAACAGGAGGACCAAGGGCCACTTCCTATTGTACCACTCTGGTCAGGCCCCACTTTCCCAGATCTTAATGGCCTATGCAGACGTGTGCATACGAATGCAGTGTACACACCTCCCACTTGAGCCTGTGCAAGCCTAGAGCATTATGCATGTGCAGGGCGAAAAAAAGACAAACAGGATCACATTGAGATGTTGCTATAAAGAAACACCCTGTCCATTCAGACCTGGGGTTTTGAGCATTGTGCCCCTAGTCATGAGTCATGGTGTGGCCTCTTGAATTGTTTATTAGAAGGTATTCAGGGCTGGAACTTTGGTCTCATAGGTTCATTGTGAGCCTTGTGGGGGTGGGGGCTTGTTTTCTCTGGGTGACGCCACTGTTCTGCCTACTCCTTCCCTTTGCTTCCCTGGCTATTTCCTATTTACCTTATCCTGCAAGGCCTTCCCTGTGTTTCATTAACTTTAATACTTACAAAACTCTTACTATGTGCCAAATGTTGGTCTAAGCACTTTACAAGAAATCACTCTGTTCATCTTCCTGATAGCCTTATGAGGCTGAGGCGGGACCATTATTACCCATTTTATAGATGAGGAAACTGAGATGTTAAATAGACTGTCCAAAGTTACACAGCCAGTGTGCAGCAGAACTAGTCTCTATGCTCTGTGCTCTTAACCACTCTGCTGCCTTTTGACAGCTTCCTTCAGGAACCAAGGGCCATTCTAGGCAGCTCTGCTGAAACTCTAACAACCGAAGCTGAAAGTTCTACCTTAGGTCTAACCATTGACCACCTCCAAGTCCCACAGCCACCTGTATATTTTTGGCTGAAGCTTTTCTTTTTTTTTCTTTTTAAATATTTTATTTATTTATTTGACAGAGAGAGAGAGTGCACAAGATGGGGAATACTAGGCCGAAAGGAGAGGGAGAATCCGGCTCCCCACAGAGCAGGGGGAGCCCGATGTGGGACTCGATCCCAGGACCCCAGGATCATGACCTGAGCCGAAGGCAGTCACTTAACCACCTGAGCCACCCAGGTCCCCCAGGTGAAGCTTTTCACTTTAAAATGTGACTGCCACTTCCATGCTCTTCCCAGGTCTTTGCAGAGCCTTGGTGTGCTTGGTGAGCTTGGTGACTGGCATCCAATCGATGCTTACTAGCCATTTCTTGCCAGATGGATAAATGAGAAATGGAATAACCTGAAGACAGTTGGTAAGATGGCACCAACGGGACCGGGGACTAATGAGTAGTGGATGTGGGGTATGACACCCAGCTGTCTGGCATGGGTGACCAGGTCAGCAATAGAACAGAGATGGGGGTAAAGGAAAGGGATTATTTGGGGAAAGGTGATAGATTTGATTTTGGTAAGTGCAGTGGGCCTGTAGGACATTCCAGAGGAGATACCCAGCTGGATATATGGGACTGGGCTCAGAAGAAAGATCAGGGTGGGGGTGGGCTGTTCTGGGGCATTTGAGATCTATTGATAAAGGACGGTAATAGAGTGCTGGAAGAGGGCAGAGACAGGATGGTGACCACACCATTGCTCTACACCTTGCTGCTCCCATAGGAGCTAAATGAGCAGAGGGTACCTGAGGCTGGCCTGAGTTGTCTTTCTGCCAAGGGCTGGTGGGCATCAGCCTTTGGGATGAGAGCGTGGGTCTATGCTCTACACTGCTGCCAGCAAGGAGAGTCCACATGCTTGAGGGCTAGTGGGTACCAGGAAAGTGTACCTGAGCTGACCGTACCTAGATGCGAATACTGCAATAATGCCCCAAATCAGAGCCTCCCAGGGATGACAGCCAGTGACATGGCAAAGGGTCAGGTACCCCCTTTGAGCTCTTCTATCTACAAGAAGGTAACAAAGACAGGTACACTCAGAGGAAGAAGATCCTAAATCCCTGCAGCTCTCAGCTTTAAATGAAAAATTCACAACTGGCTTTGCTAGATTTGGTGCAAACATTCTTTGAGGTAAAGGAGATGCCCAGGCAGTGGTGCCCAGGTGGCGCAGTCAGTTAAGTGCCCAAGTTAGTTTTGGCTCAGGTTGTGATCTCAGCATTGTGAGATCTACCCCCCCCCATTGGGCTCTGTACTCAGCATGGAGTCTGCTTGGATTCTCTTTCCCTTCTCCTCTTCCTCTCTACTCCATGTTTATTATACATGGGGTAGAGAGTCAGTTACATGTTTATTTATTTATTACAAATAAATAAATAAATCTTTAAAAATAAAAAAAAAGGAAATGCCCAGATAGAAGGACAGACTGACAGACAGCTGCTGAGGGGTCTCCTTTCTTGCTTCTAGGTCTAGGCTGAGCTAAGCTAGCTCTGTTGTGGGCACCTGCTAGCCAGGTGACTTTAAGAGGTCAGTGGATCCCTTTCTCGAGAAGCGTGTTATTACAAAGGTGGAGGAGGAGCCTGGCAGATTCCTTCCTTCCACTCTCAGTCCCCTTTCTTCAACCCTCTGCCTGAAGTTCTAACTTTTAGGGGTTCATATCTCTGAGCCCTCAATTATTTACAGCTCTCAATTTATCAGGGGTTCCCTGATAAAGGTAAGATACTTCTGCACAGTTACACCCCTTGCTAGCCCCTTAACCAAATGAATGGGAGAAGGAGTAACCACTTCTCTGCCTCAGGAACTGGGCTGCTATCTCTAGCAGTTTCTAGTGGCTTCTGAGATCAGCTCCTTAGATGGTGGATGTCTATGTATGTGTATGGGGGTAGGGAGTTTCCCTGGAACTCCAACAACTACTTGGGCTGTGAGTTCTACCTCAGAAATAATCCCAACATGGTCCCTGGCTGTCCTTGCTTACCAGTTGGTAGAAGGTGACGTGAGGTCCCTCGGCATCATAAAGGAACCACCAGGTGGCGGCAGCCACTGTGGCCAGGCCCACGTACACTGCAAGGAGGACAGGAGGAAACTGGCTATAGTGGCTAGCTGTGGTTTTCTGGCATCCATTTCCCCTTCCTAATAATCCCCTGAATTTCTGTCAGGGAACCATCTTCTCCCTCTCGGAGCCCTGTAGTTTGCAAGCACCTGTCCCTAGTAACAATGGTGGGCCCTGACTGGCAATCAGCATCTGCCACACCCCTGGCCATGGTGATTAGCTAGGAGATAAGCAGGTGGCCCAATGTGGGCCAAGAACAGGCCTGAGACTTTTATCATATTACTGAGGGATAGCTCTCTCTTCTGTTGAATTTGGGGTTGTAATGGAGTAAACAAGAGGGCTAAAGCTGCAGCAGCCATCCTTCCACTCCAAGGGACACCTGCCTGCGTGAGTTGAGACAGAGCCAAAATGTGCCAACAATACTGAGGCCTGGATCCAGACTGCATGCACTAGTCTTTCCCATTGGATGAGTCCACAATTTCTTTTGGCATAAGCCAGGCTCAGTCATACTATCTGTACTTTGCAAGCCTAAATGATAGAAACTCTCAAAAAACCCCACTGAGGGCCCCACTCACCTCCAATAGCCAGATATCGAAAAAAGAGCCAGCCACTGATGAGGGCCTCACGAGGGTTTCTTGGCAACTTCTCCATGATGTCCAGGTCTGGTGGGTTGAAGCCCAGGGCTGTGGCAGGTAGACCATCTGTCACCAGGTTCACCCAGAGCAGCTGCACAGGGATCAGGGCTTCCGGGAGGCCCAGAATTGCCGTGAGGAAGATGCTGGAACCAGAGTCATAGGCTCTAGTCCCCAGCAACTGGAGGGTCCTGCTCCTACTCATACCCCAGGCTGGGAAGCTCACCTACTGTCTCCACAGGAGCCCCATCTCACTTTGCTAGTTCTGATGTGTGTGCATGGTCCTGCCACACGCTTGGTCACTCTTGCTCCCAATCTCAGCTCTGGAGCCTGGACAAATCTGCTCTTTAGGCTTCTCTTCTTTAGACTATAACTCCTTTAGGGCATGTATGCATGTGGATAACACATGCCTAAGTACATACAGAGGGTTGTTTTTTTTTTCCAGACAGGAGCAAAACTTAGCACAGGCTACACAATCACATAAACACAAGTACCTAGATGCTTATCTGGATATGCAGAGATGGCAGAATTCACATGTGTCCAGGCAAACATGTGCTCACCATTCTCCATAGGCAACTCTCACATATGAACCCAAGAATGTACAAATTATATACTGGCACAAATCCTCTGTGCTTATATGTATGCCCAAAGATGCACAAGAGCACACATGCACATGTGTACACATACTTTTCACTTGGGTATATACACACCATGCTCACACTCAGCTGTGTGCACACATTCATGTACACATGGAAACACATTACTGCCCCGAAGTGCGGCTAGTTCTCACATCTTGCCAACTCTAAATGTAGGAGTTATGGCTAGAGGGATGATAGGGGACTTTTTAGGCTCCTCCTTGGGGGCTGGAGTACGTACACCAAGGCCTCTGGTGGAATGATGAGGAGCTCCTGCCTCTGCCCTCCTTGAGGTGAGATACTAGAAGGCCCCAGCCAGAGCAGGATATGTGTTCCTCCATCCCTATAGCCCCATCCCAGGATCAGGCATTTCCCTTGGTGACCTAGAACTGGTCCAGAGGGCTGGGAAGAGGAAATACAGGGCCTCACCAGACAACCTCGCCTACATTGGAGGAAATGAGGTAGCGGATGAATTGCTTCATGTTGTTGTAGATGGCCCGGCCCTCCTCCACTGCAGCCACGATGGAGGCAAAGTTGTCATCTGATAGCACCATCTCGGCTGCCGACTTGGCCACAGCTGTGCCAGAGCCCATGGCAATACCAATCTCTGCTTTCTTCAGAGCTGGGGCATCATTCACCCCGTCTCCAGTCTAGGGGCCAAATTAGGTAGGATCATGCCTAACGAACTTCACTCTCCTTCCTTGACTCCCCTCAGCTAAGCCTATCTCCAAACCCAGGAGACGTCCCCAAGGAAGCAGACAGCTGAATAGAAAAATGGTGAGGTTGAAAATGAACTTAAAGATTGGGCTGGGGATGAGGCTTAAGGGAAGGCAAGGGT
Organism: Taxidea taxus jeffersonii; assembly: GCA_003697995.1. Taxonomy (NCBI): domain Eukaryota; kingdom Metazoa; phylum Chordata; class Mammalia; order Carnivora; family Mustelidae; genus Taxidea; species Taxidea taxus. The sequence goes on along the minus strand of ML104638.1, from coordinate 114,358 downwards.
TGCAGACCAGCACAATTTTGAAGAGGAGATCAGTTTGAATGTTCTCATCTTCCTGGTGAGGTGGATTTGGGAAAGAAGGTGGATCTCTGATGATGGTGGAGATGAAATTCAGGTTGGATGTGATTTAGAAGATGAAATTGAGGTTAGGGACAAAATTAAGGTTAAGTCAGGGATGAAGTCAAGGCTGTGGCTCATGTAAAGGACCAGGTAGGCGTGATAGCTAAGGTAAAATTTGGAGCCAAAGTGAAGGTCAACACTGGACTCAGGTTCAAAACTAAAAATTAGACTAAGGTAAAGGTCAAGTCAAAATCAGATGCCAAATCAAGGTTATGGTCCACATCAGGAGTGATGTCACAGTCAAGGTTGGAGATGCAGTCAAGGTGAAGACTAGAGGCCATATAAAGTTGAGGTTTACATAAAATATTGGGTTAGGGGTCAAGGTCAATGTCAAGGATCAGGTCAGGGTGCAGGTCAAGACTGCAGCCCATAACAGGGTTGAGCTCAAAGTAAAAATCAGATTAAGATGGTCAAGTTCAAGGTCAGGAACCAAGTCAACATGAAGGTCAAAAATAAAGTCAAGAACCAGGTTACAACTGTAGTCAAGGTCGATGACCAACTCAGTGTCAAGGTCAAGACTGGGTCACAGGTTAACATTAAAGTCAAGATGAAGGAGTGGGGATGAAGGGCAACAGAGGCCAGGTCAGGAGTGAGACTGGGGTCAAGAATCAGATCAGTGTTGCGAACAGGTCTGTAATCAAGAATGAGACAAAAACTGGGCCCAAACAAAAGGTCCATCCAAAGATGAATGGATAAATTGTGGTTATATTTACATGGTGGAATGCTACTAATGATAAAAAAGCAGTCATCTACTGATACCGAAAAAACATGGATAAATTTCAGAAGAAAAAAGCCAGACACAAGAGTGCATACTATATGATCCCATTCATATGAAAATCTAGGACAGGCAATTTATGGTGGAAAAATGGCCTGTTGTGAGAGGGGGGACTGATGGGGAAGGTACATGAGGGAACTTCTTGTGTCCGTAGTAATGTTCCTCATCTTGATAAGGGTTTGGATGACATGCAAAGGTGTGTCTGCACTTATCAAAACACATCAAATAAACGATATGCTCAAGATTGTGCATTTCATTGCATGTAAGTTTTGCCTCAAAAAGGAAAAAAAAATACAACCACAAAGAAATGCTGCTCTCTAGAGCATGCATTCTAAATTATGTGAGGGTGAAGTGTACTGACATCTGCAACTTACTTTGAAATTTATTTAAGAAAAGATGGATTCAGGTTGGATAGATGGATAGGTATTTGCAAAGCAAATAGAATGTTACTTGTAGAATCTAGATCATAGATATTACAGGTGTTTGCTATAAAACCATTTTCATTTCTTTCTGTGTTTGAGATTTTTTTTTGTAATAAAATGTTTGAAAAAATAAGAATGAATCAGAGGCAAAGGTTGTATGGGTTGCTCTTGCTAAGCTCCACGGCCAGTGTTCTCTCCACACCTCCCCACCTCCACTAGGCTCCCATCTTGTGGCCTCACCATGGCGGTGATCTCGTTAAAGGACTGTAGGTTCTCTATGATCCGGGACTTGTGCACGGGTTCTACACGGGCAAAACAGCATGCTGTGCGGCAGGCATGGCGCTGCTGCTCAGGGCTGAGGTCATCAAACTCACGACCTGTGTAGGCCTTCCCTACCACGTCCTCTGTGTCCCCGAAGATGCCAAGCCGGCGGCAGATGGCCACAGCTGTGCCTTTGTTGTCCCCTGTGATCATGACCACACGGATGCCAGCTTGGTGGCAGCGTGCGATGCAAGCAGCCACCTCAGGCCTTGGGGGGTCCAGCATGCCCACGCAGCCCACAAAAGTCAGGTCCGTCTGTAGGGAGGGGGCAGATGCAAGTGGGGCCTGGGCCCATATTCAACCTTCTACCTGCCCAGCCTTTGCAGGGAGACACACAGCTCCCAGCCCAGGGACTCTGCCCTGCCACCCACCTCGTACTGCACAAACTTGCTGCAGTCGTCCAGCTGCATATCCTCCTTCCGTGGGGGTGCATCCCGAGTGGCCAGTGCCAGGCAGCGCAATGTGTCTGAGCCTGAGCCCCAGTCCCGAATCTTGGCCAGGATCTGCTCCCTGGAGGTGGCATTCAGGGGTACCGTGTGGCTTCCCACTCGGACTGAGCTGCAGCGCTCAATCACACTCTCAGGAGCCCCCTGTATCATCGGGGAGGGGAGAGGCAACTCTGTCAGTCAGGACCCCTTCCTTCCCCTCTTGCCCAACTGAGGAAGTTGAGGCCCAGGAATGGGAAAAGGTCCAAGAGGCCACAAAGCGAGATATGGACCAGATTCCATTCTCTGAAAGTTCAGAGTGAGAACCAAGGGGACCTCACTGTGAGGAAACCCAAAAGGAATGGGGGTTGTGGCTGACCATTGGATGGCACCCTCCCCCTACCAACTCAAGGCTGAGAAGGTCTGCTACAGCATTTGGGTAGGTGGGGATAGAACTGGCAGCCCTCCTATAGGCCCTGCCACCCTGCCAATCCAGTACTGCTGGGATCCCAATTCTGTAGGGGGCTCAGCAATGGGAGGTGGGCTGAGCCCTGCCTGGGGACTAGAAATAGAGCCATGCTGATGGTGTTGCTCTGGGAAGGTGTTCTTGGGGGTGACAGATTCCTCAGCAGCCTTGGAGTCTCACCTTGGGGTCTTGCTCCTATTCTCACCGTGAGAATAGCTTCTGAATCCTCCATCAATGCCTCCTCTCTCTCTCCAAAGGGCACCCCAAATGCTAAGTTTTCAAAGTGGCCTGAGATCCAAATACAGTAGCCTTTTCATTTCAAAAGGGGCTAAAACTTCCATTTCATTGTGAAGTTAGGGCTGTCATTCCTACTTCAGGTTGAAAAGCAGTGAGAGGCCCTGCGATGGGCAGAAGTCTGGACGAGAAACTTACCTCCCTAGGACTCAGTTTCTAGAACATGTAGCACCAAAGATGGGCACCAACTACCTCAATACCCCTATCAGAGGTGAAAGGCTTCTGAGACCTTCCAGCTTAACCTTGCCATTCAGATGGGGAGACTGAGGCCCACAGAGGAGCATAGGAGACCCCAAGGTCATGTGACAAGGCAGTGCCTCTCAGTCTAGAGCTGGGACCATGGTGAGTGGCAGACCTTGGTGCCTGGCCCTGGCTTTATCTCCACCAAGATTCACTGCTTCACTGCAGTGTCAGATTCACTGCTTTGACAACGGGCCTCACACCTTCCTCTGTCCCCCATAACTGCAGTCACTAGCTCTTCAGAGGACTGAAGATCAGATCTCCCAGGGACTCCACATGCACAGAAGCCCCAGGCCAGTTAGGCAGGTCCCACCTTCACAAACATCTTGCTGCCCTGGGCTGCCAGGCCAGGGCTAGTAGGGATGCAGTATACGGACATGGACTTTCGGTCTCGGGAGAACTCCAAAGTAAACTCCTTCCGCATCAGCTGCTTGATGACCTATAGGGGTCAGAAGGATCAGGATGTGAGCGGCAGAGCCAGGAGCCTTCGCTGCTTTCTTTCCAGCTGCCTGGAAAAGAGCCTCTTGCTCCCTGTGGGATGGTGTCTATCCCTCCTCTCTTCCTATTTGAGCCCCCATCTCCCTCTTCAGCCTAAGAAATGCCACAAGGTTGTCATTTCCTGACCATGCTGCGCACTTCCCAGCTCTGGGTCCTTGCCCACACTGTCTTTTCCTTTCTTTTCTCTCTAGCCAAGTCTTATTAGGGTCTGAGGTCCGTCCTCCTCCCAGAGACCTCCCAAGACCTTGTCTTTTTCTCTTTCTTCTCTAGATGTCCAGAAGCCCAGCTATGAGGTCTGTGGCTGGAGCCCTCACTCTGCTCACCGCATTGCAGGCGCTGGCTCGCTCCACCAGCGATAGGGCCTGTAGGTTGGTGTCAAACACATTCATTTTCTCCACCAGGCAAGTCAGAGCCGTCTCCGTGGCCTCTCCCACCTTCTCATACACGCCCTTAGCCTGGTGGGGCCCAGAATATAGGGTGTGAATAGCAGGGCCTCCTCCAGTGGACCCCCAAGCCTTACCTCCCACTCACTCCCTGAACCTTGGAGCTCCCTTTACCACAGTTACCTCTAACCTCCTTTGCATCAGGCCATTGGGGCCCTTCCAAGTCCAGCTGACATGGGGTCTGGGTAGTGTCTGACACTGCGACTTCCCTTCCCTTCTGACCACACCGCCTGCCTGCCTTCCACCTGGGCATCAGTGAACCTTCCTGCCATCCACCTCACTCTCCGCAGGCTCCTTCTCAGCCTCCTTCCCCAGATTCCCCACATTCCTCTTTCTAGACTCTGCTGTCCAGGCCCTGCTCCTCTCCTCCCACCTTTTCTCCCTGAGGCCTCATATACCCCCTGCTTCCCCACTTTTCATGTGCTTGACTTCCAGTGCCCAGCCTGGCAGTGACATTTCCCTTGAACTCCAAGCCCACATATCTAACTGCTGCCTGTTGGACTTGGTTCCTTAGTGACCCTCCAGTCACCTCCCCTTCTCCCTATATTTGCCACTCCAGTGACTGTCCCAGCCAGGACAAGCAAGCAGGAGGTACCCTCTCTCTCTTTGACCTAATCAGTCACCAAGTCCCATCCTAAATCTCTAACCCATGCTTTCTTCCCTTTCCCTGAAGCCCCAGCTAGCAACTCTCTAGCCTGGAGGACCACACAGGGGCTCCTGAATGCAGTCTTGCCCTGTCTGTTCCATCCTCCGCACAGAAGCTCAAGTGATCTTTTGTTAATGCAGTTCTGACCATATCACTTCCCTACTCAAAACCGCTTGGTGGCTGTCTACTGCCTTCAGCTTATTATGGAACCTGACTTGGTCTGGTCAAGTCCTTTCCCCAGGCAGGAGTATCTTCATGCATGTTCTGTTCCACTGCTCCAGCAGCAGTCAGGGCATCACTGCCTGCATCACATCAGGTTATGACTTGTGGGCCTTTCCTAGGCTGTGCCTTCTACTTTAAATACCTTCCCTAGTCCTATTTCCCAAATCTCTTCCTCTAGACACCCTGGCACTACAGTCCCTTGCATTAGTCTTCCACAGCCTAAGAGCCCTAGGGCACAGCTTCAAAGCCAGCATGCAAAAGGAGCGGCAGTGGAGGTATTCAGGGGTGGCAGTGTTCCTGGGGTATGGCACTCCAAAGGGGCAGGGACTGCCAATCCTGGGAGCTTTGAGATTCTGGGAGAAGGGTCTGTCCTGGGCACCTGGACACTAGTGAGGTCACAGAAGAGAGCTGGGTCCCACCTCATTGTAGTCCAGCGCTGAGTCATTGCACAGGGCACAGATCGTCGCCAGCTCCACCAGCCCATCGAACTGCCCACAGCGCACAAGCCGCTCCGCCTGCCTCCTGTGGGGCTGGGTCTTGGTACAAGGGCATTTGGCCCCGTCCCTGGGAGGTGCTTGGCCTCTCTATCCCAACCCAAGAAGCCTTGCCCACTCACAGCTCCTGAGCTCTCTGGTGTAGCCCAGCTCACCAGGGAACCCTGCCCACCTGCACCCCCTTGCCCAGCACTCACACTTCACCCTCCGGGGCATAAGTGGTGCCTGAGATGGTGAATTCGTGCAAACGGCAGGAGCCCGCTTCAGCCTCGGCTACCACGAACATCTGGGGAGCATAGAGGCATGCTTAAGCAAGCCCTCACCTCTCTCCTCTTTGGGTAGCCAGTCTGAATAAAGCCTGACCCCAGGGTGGGATCCTCTGGGCCCCTAAAGAAGCTGCTGGCCTTCCCTCCTGACAAGGACTGGAAGAGTCAGGTTCAGGCCAAGGCAGGGCCTCTGCTCTGGACCCCTGAGGAGTATATGGCAGATTCTTCAGTGTCCTGGATGGAGCCCTGACATGGGACAGGAAGCCTGGATCCTTGCCCATTTTGTTATGTGACTCTTGGCTGAGCACCCGAACATTACTTTCTCCACTGGTAACAGGAGAAGAGAGTGGGATCCAAGCACAGCTGCCCCTCTTTTCCCCTTGAAAGGATTCCTGGCCTCTGAGGGTGGAAACCCACATACTGCTCTGAGACACAGACTCTCCTGCCCAAAGGTGTTCTCAGACAGTGAGCTCTTGCCTACAGGGCCTGTTGGGTCACCCAGCCCCTACCTGTGCACCTCAGCGTCAGGGGTTTACCCCTCCAAGGGTGGCCTGTTTTCTTGCCTGGCAGCCAGCTTTACCAAGGAGATAATTCTTGCTTCCTAGGGATTGCCTTGGTATACATTTCCAAGTCAATGGCCAGCTCAGCACATGGTAGGTGCTCAACAAATGACCCTTCTTTTGTGCTCCCCTCCCTATACCTGAGGGGAATAGGGAGTAGCCCTCCAGCCAGCACACCTCCTGAGAAGTCAAGTTTCTCCAGCCCCCTCCCAGCAAGTAAGGCATCTACAACTTCCCTGTAGTATGTTTTTCAAGCCTTTATTTCAGTGAAGGAACACTCTGTTCCAATGAAGTCCTCCTAGAGATTTTACAGGTCAGAGGACACAGAGTATAAAACTTGCTGGTGCCCCTTCCCTTGTGGCAGGGCTTCCTTCCCCTTCCCCAAGGTTTTGGGCTTCAAGGTTTTGGATACAGAGTCTGAGTTTCCCAGTGGGCAGATCATGGGAGCAGAGGCGGGAGAAGAATGATGGGGGACTCTAAGAGGGGTGGGAAACCCACAGCATTCACCACTACCCCACCCACCCCTCTGCCCCATAGGCCTACTGGAGTTTCAGCCAGAATGCCTGGAGCATACAGGCAACAAGCCCAGGATCTGGGATTGAAGACCAGGAAATGAATAATTCCTTTCCCAGCCCTGTCCAGGTCACTGGAGCTGGCATATCTGGTGACAGGCATCGACTATGGCGTGATGGAGGAGTGCGACAGAACTTGGTTGGGTACAGGCCCAGCTTGGCTCAGATGCCAAGGCTACAGTTGACCTTCTACAGTATCCTTTATGGTTGTCTGTCCAAGCTTGCATATTCAAACTTCAGATGAAGAAACTGAGGTTCACAGACACACAATGACCTGCCAGGGCCCTATAGTGACATCTGGGTCCTAGTGATACACATCTAGCCAGACCTTGCTGCTCTGCCCCATGAAAAACTGGATCTGCTCCCCACCCTGGGGGCAGCCCACAGGTTCTCTCCTCCATCCCCTGCCAAAAAGGAGTCAGAGGCAGCCCCGAGGAGGAGTTCAGCCTGCTGAGCATCACACAGCAACAGCGGCGGGACCCCAAGCTGGTGCGGCCACTCACCCGGCACACAGACATCTGGTTGGTGGTGAGGGTGCCTGTTTTGTCCGAGCAGATGACAGAGGTGCAGCCCAGGGTCTCCACAGACGGCAGGCTCCGCACAATGGCATTCTTGCGTGCCATACGCCGTGTGCCCAGAGCCAGGCATGTAGTGATAACAGCTGGGAGGCCCTCAGGGATGGCGGCCACTGCCAGGGCCACAGCAATCTTGAAGTAGTAGACAGCGCCACGGAGCCAGGAGCCACCATGGGCCGGGTCGGCAAAGTGGCCAATGTTGATGACCCACACAGCCACACAGATCACAGAGATGGCATGGGACAGCTGCCGCCCAAACTCATCCAGCTTGTGCTGCAGTGGCGTCCGCTCTGGCTCCACTGCTGCCATCTGGCTCCTGATCTTCCCCAGCTCTGTGTGCAGGCCTATAGCCACTGCCACGCCCAGGGCCTTCCCCGATGCAATGTTGGTGCCCTGGCCAACAGAGAGACAAGGAGGGCTGCTCAGCATCCCAGCAGGGGCCTGGGACCCCCTGACCTCTTCAGGTTACAGTAGCATTCTTATCCCCCTACTTGGCTTGTTTTTTCTCCATGTCACTTAATGCTCCCAGGCTTATGAAGCTATCAAGTGCTAAGCTGTGGCTGTCATCCCCATGACAGTGTTAGCTTCACGAAGGCAAGGAGTTGGTTCAGCACTGTATCCCCAGTGCCTATCATGAGGCCTGGCACACAAAGCACTGGACCAATACAGACTATGTGACCGACTAGCACAGCACAATACCAACCTATAAAAATGTGATTTGTAAAAAGCCAACGTGGCCACACGGGAGTGCCAGGCTGACTGTGATCCTAGGTAAATATCTGTAAATATTTACTGAAGAATCCAGAAAACCTGAGTTTAAGTCCATCTACTCCCAAGGCCCGAGTAAAATCCCTAAGTCCTGGTAAAAAGGCTAGTTAGCCTTGAGCTTCTGTGTCATCTTCTATAAAATGGTTCAAGAAAGGAGCTGCTCAGAGGAGGCTAATGACGTGGTACCCTTCAGAAGGGTGCCCTGTGCTGAGGCTGGAGAAAAGGCAGGGACTGCTTGTAACCTCAGCTTCTCTTCTTTTGTCCTGAGCAATGCAACTTCCACTCCCCCATGCTTCCACCCACTTGCAGGCCCCTCACCTAAGGAAATAATCTACCGTTAGCCAGAGCGTCTTCCTTAGAAAGCTGCCTAGTGATAGCTGCTGATGCTTGATCTTGCCTTGTAGAGTCCCCTCCCCACTTCAAAGCAGCTTGTCTAAGGCTTCCATACATCTAGGCAGGGGGCTCTCCTTAAGAACTCTGGGTGAATATTGCTTTCTCCATTTCTGTCCGCTTCTGGGGAGGTTTTCTAGCCTTATAATTTGATGCCCTGGGCCACGGCCAAATGGCCTGACCCAACCTTGTGGCTTCCGTGTTCAGCCTCAGGCTGTTTCTGGGCAGCTTGTAAGCATCAGTGCTCTCTCTGAGGCCCGAGAGGCCTATCATGCCCACCAGCGCTGGGCTGGTTTTCCCATCTGAGAAATGGACTCCACCACTTTGGCAACCCTTATCACTAGAGGAGTCTCCATTGGGTGATTATAGCTTAGCTCTGTCCCTCTCCAGCTTAAAGCAGGATAAGCCTAGCAGGTAAGAGGAAAAGCTCTGGAGTCAGAATGTCTGAGTTCACATCCCAGCTCTACCATTCACTGGCTGTGTGACCTGGAAAATGCAAATAACAAGAGTACTTATATTAAAAGCACCGTGAGGACTAGATATATGTAAAGGGCTTAGAACAGTCCCAGGCACACAGCCTTGAGTAAACACAAGCTGTTACCAGTATTATAAATTTGTACATATTGTCAATAATTGATGAGGTTCTTTCTTGTAGGGCTTTAACTGATTGAATGTTAAAGTTTTTATTATCAGTGCCCAGACAAAGGCCCCAGCCATCCCAGGAACTTACAGAGAATAGCATGTTCTTCTTGTCCTGGTTCACAGCTCTGGGATCTAGGAGGGCATCTGTGTGCTTGGTGACAGACACGGATTCACCTGGTCATGGAATCAGAAATGGGAAGCCCTACATGAAGACACCTCCATGCCTGGACCTGCTCAGCCCTGCTCAGCTCTGGCCTCTGGGCCTCACCTGTCAGGATGGACTGGTCCACTCTCAGGGTGGTGGACTTGATCTCGATGAGGCGGAGGTCAGCGGGTACTTTGTCTCCCACTACAGAGAAAGAGTGGCTGAGTGTGGCTTTGGGCACCACCCCTTGGCAGAGCCAGGAGGACTGCCAGGAACCAAGGGTGAGAGGTAGGGGCCTGGGCTGTGATCCCTGAGATAGATGCTGCTCCTTCGCTCACAGTGTTCTTACCTGTCCAACAAGGTTTTTGCCGAAGAGCTTTGGAAGGATCCCACAGCTCTGTGTATATAGCCAGAAAGATGGGAGTACAGAGAGGGAAGGGCTCACCAGCATCACATAATGGAAGGAGACCCCCAGTGTACCTGCCACCTCTACGATGTCTCCAGGGACGATGTCCCGGGCTCGGACCCTCTGCACACCTTTGCGGTCTGAGCGGATCACCTTGCCCATCTCAGGCTCATACTCCTTCAAGGCCTCAATGGCACTCTCAGCATTGCGTTCCTATAGAACAGGAGGCAGGTAGGTGGTCTGCCCTCACTGGCCCTTGCAGGCTGACCCCTTGGAATGACACCCCTGGGGCCTGGGATGGAGCTGCAGGACTCTTAACACCAAGCGGTGGTCACATGGAACAGCTGGGACACCTGAAGGCCCAGGCCCACCTCTGTGCCTCCCACCTGCCATACGCCCACGATAGCATTGGCCACAAGGATCAGCATGATGACCAGGGGCTCCACGAAGGCTGTTGTGGTTTCTTCGCCCTCTTCAAAGCAGGCCAGGACCTATGGAGTCAGAGCTGGTGAGCTGGGGCTCTGCTGTGGCCCAGGGGCTGTTCTCTATTTCCTTTATACCCTGGGTCTGCTGCCTCCTGCCTTGGAAGAGATAGCCCTGGGGTGCCCTGGGCTGGGAGAGGGCTGCACTTGAGGCAACCGCAGTATCCCCTGGGAACTTGATAAAAATGCAATTCTCGGGATCTATCCCAGTCCTCCTGTGTCAGAAACTTTGACGTGAGGTCCAGCAGTCTGTGTTAACAAACCCAGATGCTCCCGCTACAGGCTCCTTTTGAAGTCCATTGGCCAGAGAGGCATAACTCCAGCCAGAGCCCAGGCCTAGAGGTAGAATACTTGGTTAAAGTCCTGTTCCCACCTCTTGGTCCAAGTGGGTACTTCTCACTCCCTTCCACAGGTCTCAGTGTGTCCATCGAACTGTGGAGGGTTGCTGACACCATTTTAGCTCAGCTGTTCTAAGCCCCCTGCACCGACAGGCTTTTTTCTCTGCAAGAGTCATCAGTTTCCACAAGATCAGTTGCCAGGAAGGCCAGACACAGCTGGCTGGGCCCCTGCTTCCCTGCACTCCATGTCACCAATGTGAGGTCTCCCTAGGCCCTGCTGGACACAGGACCAAGAGCAGGAACTGTATCCACTCTCAGGGTGGCCATTTCCCTACATTACCTCCGGATTTCTGCTGCTCAGCCATCAGTGACAAGTACTGTTCCCCCTCCCCATGGCCCAGCAAGGTACAGGAGGGGTTCAGGCAGTAAGAATGGGGGAAGGGCAAAAGGAGAGCAGCCACAGACTGTAAGAGGTTAAGACCCAAATTCTTCTGTGGGGCACTGGGAGCCATGGAAGAAGCTCTCCACGAGGGATAATTTGGCAATATCTGGAGACTTTAGAGTGTCACAACTGGGCAGTACCACTGGCATTGGTGGGTAGAGGTCTGGAATACTTCTGAATGCTTCTAAATATTCCCCAGCTCATAGGACAGCCTCCAGACAAAGAATTATCTGATCCAAATGTCAACAGTGCTGTGGTTGAGAAAGCTTGCCCTTAGATGGGGAGGGGTAGGGATCATACTTGTGCTTCTGAAATCTCACTCTGACAGCCAGAGTGGAAGGGGACAGATGGGAGCAGTCCAGTGTGTAGGGGTCAGGCTTTGAGGGTTCAGGCAAGGGAAGCTGAAGTCTGAGCAAGGAAGGGGATGGGTAGAGGCCCAGGGATGTCCATGGCTGAGAGAACAGACCTCTGATTCAGAGTCTGGGCCTCTGAGCACTGCTCCAACCTGGCTTTCCCTTCCAGGCTTTCTGATGCCGTGGGATGGGGCCTTACTTACGAAGGAGACCAGGGCAGCCAACAGCAGGATGCGCACCAGGAGGTCCTCAAACTGTTCCAGCACCAGCTCCCACAGGGACTTCCCTGAGAATTGGAGCACCATGTAAACCTTGGGTCTCTTACTGACTGACCTACCCTCATTCAGAGCTAGGACCACCTAGGAGACCACCTGGCCCACTCCCTCCCTACCATTCAAAGAGCAAGAGCCTGAGGACTAAGAGACATAGGTGGGTGATACTGGTGGGGGATGTCAGCAAATCCTTACTCTGTTGGGGAGAGGGAAGGACACAACCCGGGAGTGAATGGCTCAAGGATGTCACCCGCTGGCCTTGCAGCCCACCCTGGCCCAAGACTCACCTTCCTCAGTTGGGAGCTCTGCAGGATCCAGGCAGCCATAGGAGCCATGAGGAGACAAGAGATAACTGAATTATGCAGTAGGACCATGGAGGAGTCTCAGTAGTCCCTCCCAGCTGTGCCTACCCAGGCCACCATAATGGTCTAGACATGTTCCCACAGCTCTCTGAGGTAACAGAATTGAAGGTCTGAGCCCAGAGGCTTCCATTCTTCTACTCACTTCATTCCACCCTGGTTAAGGAATATCTGGCATGGCCTGACAAGAACAGAGCCAGGAGGGCCCTTCTAGTCCCTCCCCCATGTACAGAGGAGTAATAGAGCAAACTGGAGGAGAGACGGGACCCCTGAGATCACAGTAACTTGACAGCTCCCCTGTAGTGCTCTTTCTCAGATGGCTGCACAATCCTATTCAAGGCCCCCCATGGCCACAGCAAGGGAGTCCCTCCCTCAAATTGAAAACATCAGCCCAGGCTACCTCTGACATACCTGCTCCTCCAGGAGCACTGAGGTAAGGTCTACAGCATGGCCAGGCCAGCCCGCTGAGCCCTGCCCTACGTGGGTGTTCCCTCCGACATGACCTCAGCAGCCAGCATCCCAGGCAGTGTCTAACCTGCCATGGTTTATTCCTGGAGGTCGAGTCTCAACTTGTCCCCTCCCAGTCCTTCTACTTGGGGCAAGCCGCATCCCATATGTCCAGTCTGCAACCCACAGAACATTCTGAGGAATGATGTTCCCAAACACCAACCAGGACCTGCTATCACTTTACAAGTTCTATTTGTATCTCTTACATTTCCTGAAGCACCTTTTATTCCAGACAGAGTGGGCTCCCTCAGTACCTGAAGTCTTTGAATCTTCCTTCCCAACAGCCTAAAGGATGACAGGGCAAGTGTTCACCCTGTTTCACAGCTGCAAGAACTGAGATCCAGGGTGGAAACATGACTTGAACAAGATCACACAGCAAATAGGCAGGTCTATGGGAAGGGGCAGGAGCTGGGCCTCAAAGGTGGATTCCAATGGGCCTCTCTCTCCATAGGCTGAGCTTAGGTCCTGCTGAGGCCAGTCTGGGGCGCCTCTCAGACTGAGCCTACCTGCTGAGTACAGTTTCCAGGCCAGCAGCATTGGCATCACCTGGGAGCTTGTCAGCAATGCAGACTCTGAGCCTCTACCCTAGGCTGGCTCTCCCTTCTTCTTCCTCCTTCTTGACATTGTTCTTGTTCTGCCCCTTGACATTGTACCCCTTGTTCTGCCCACCTGTTTTTCTCTCAAGTATCAGCAAACAGTTTTCTGTCTCAGCCCTCTCCTGAGACCATCTGTGTGGAAGATCTAGGGCACCTGGCAGCTGAACCATGGAGAGTATCAAGCAGCCCACTGGACTGCAGGAACCCAGGAGGGAAACATATAACCTAAAAATACATTTTCTAGCTTTTTCTCCCTAGTCCTATTTTAGGCAACAGCTGACATTTTCCATGGAAAATGTAATCTCCAGTGTCCTGCATTGAGATTAAAATCAAACAGACTTTTTCCTTCTGATCTATTTAGCTGAAGTGAACAGGAAAGGCAGGGGGAGGGCCAGGCCTGGTATTCTGGGCCAATTCTCCAATGGAGCAGGGTCCTTTAGAGGTCATCTCTGCCGTGCACCAGCCTTGGCACAGAACAGTTCCAACCTCATGACACACATCAGTCTGCTTCTGCCACGCTCTACTCAGGAGAGACTTCTAAACCCCCTACCTCCATGAATGCCTTCAGGGTTCCTGACCAAAGGAAGAGTTTATCCATAAGACTCACCTGAATCCCTCCTACGATCTCCCTCACCCCTACCCTCCATCAGGCATGTAGCCCCTAGACCACTGTATAAGGGCATCTTTTCCGGGCAGGGTCAAGGCCTGGAGTTGGGAAGCAATGTCACAAGGCAGACAGAGCAGCTCGAGTTCCCCAAAAGCTGCCCTCTGTCTGTCTGGGTGATCTCTCATGTTCTCCCCTTCCACATTCTGACCCAAAATCTGACTCAGGATCTACTCTTTGGTGGTCATTTGTTCCCTAGATACTTCTGATTCTTTCCCCCTTGTGGGCACATAGTAGGACTGCGGACGTCATGCAAGTTACAAAAAGAAGAATGCAAGTTAGTTCTGGGCAGGGGCACTAACGTTGTGGCAGGAGACTCTGGAGTTAGAAAGGCACTGTCCTGGAGAACTTTCTGTGCTCTGATGGAAGTGCCCTCTAGCTGCACTGTTTCATATGGTAGCTACTAACTGCACACACCTATTGAGCACTGGGAATGTGGTTAGTGTGAGTGAGGAGCCAAATTTTAAATTCTACTTAATTTTCGTTCATTTAAATTTAAATAGCCACACAAGGCTAGTGGTTGCATATTGGACAGTGCAGATCTAGAACTCTTTGGCCTTTTGGCCCAGTAACCAGCAACCTGTGAGATGGTGTCTGCTCTGTGAACCAGAATCACAGATTACAGGAAACATGAAGCCCCCAGATGACCTGCCGTTGTGATATGTACATATATACAGTGTGAGGAAGAAATGACCTGTATTGTTTTAAGTCAACAATGGGGGTTTGTTACTGCAGCATAACCTAGCTGATCCTGACTGGCACCCCCTTTCTCCCCAGACCTACAAGGTTCCCCTTCTACCCTTATCCACTCCCCTGGGGAAGGCTCAGCCAGCCATGAGGTCACAGAAGATGCCCTGCCTACCTCTGCACATACAATGTACATGCTTCTAGTCTTGCCTGAGCAGCTGGCTCCCTGTGCAGTCCTGAACCTCATTTGGAAGGTGGGGTACTCAGCCAAACCTGAAGGGCTGCTGTGAGGATTATCATCATTATTAATAAGAACCACATTTACTGAGCACCTTCTATGTCCTAAGCAGTGTGCCAAGTGCTCTACCTCCATTATCTCTGGAGATCGATGGGGAGGTATCATACACAAAGCATACACGAGGGCCCACCACAGTTAGAATAACTACAGTGGAATTATTAGTGTTGAGTGTGCCAGGTCCCATGCATCATCTAGTGCTTTAACTCTCATGGGATTCCCAAACAATCTGACAAGGAAGAGACAATTATTATTCCCATTTTATAGAGTAGACAACTGAGGCACAGAGAGGTTGAGTGACTAGTTTAGGATCATACAGCTGGGAGGTGGCAGTCCTGAACTCAGGTGGTCTGGCTTTTGTCCCCCTGCTTGGCACCTCCTGCATTAGCTCCTAAGCTGCTCTGCCTTCCCACCCCGTCCCACTGTCTTCCCTGGCCAAAGTCACCTGAGAGAACTTGGCATCCCATGTCCTGATTGTTAGGTTGGATGCCCTCATTCCATCGATTAGCTCACCCCTCCATTGTGACCCCAGAACCACTAGCCAAATCAGCCCTGCCCCAAAAGATTCTGCTATCCTCACAGGTGGTTTTAGTGAGGGTTTTTTGAGAGTTACTAGGCTCTGTCTCCTCAGGCCTGGTCTTCTTCAAATTCCAATCCTGCCAAGACCCCAGACAACCCAATTTTCCCTTCACATGACTGGCTCCCTGGGCCATGGAGGAATTAGGAGGGTCCAAGAGACTAGCAGAGATTAGGAGAACACCCTCCCAGCCTCTCCCCAGGCATCCCTGTTAGATGCTATTTCCCCCCTTGCTATCCTCAGGCTGTGTGGGGGAGGGAGTTGAGCCTTCAGCAGTGCCAGATATCCCACTTTTTCAATGGGGAGAATGGTCCAGCCCTGCCTGCCTCTTGATGTCATTTGTCAGGCTGTGCAGGAAAAGATGGTAGTGGGAAACACTGCCCCTCATCCTAGCTGGTCCTGCCTGGTGGGAAGTAGCCCCTCACTATTCTTCCGAAATAGTGTAGCTCTGGACCTCTCACCTGGTGGACTCTGCCAGACAACCCCTGCTCTGGGTCACTGATGCCAGACTGAGCTGGCCTACACCCGAGATGCCCAATGTGGGGCTGGCCTGGAGGGGTCTGAAGTTAGTCTGTGGGTCCTGGGGGGCAAAAAGGAGTATATGATCAGAGAAGCTTCATGGTTTAGAGCAAGGAGTCTGGCCCAGAGGGCTAAGTTCATGTCTTGCTCTATCTCTTGATAGTTCTCTGGCTATGGAAAAGTCACTTAACCCCTTCTGTGCCTCAGTTTCCCATCTGCAAAATAAGTATAATAGTAACTCCTCTTAAGTCATTGTGAAGATTAAATGACATGCTATTCATAAATTGCTTAGAACAGGCACGGCACATGGTAAGTACTCAATAAACATTAGCTATAATATTAGTTATTAAAATGAAGCTCCATGCCAGCAGGACTTTGTTAAGTGCAGTGTTTCCAACACATGAAGCAGTGCCTGGCACATAGTAGGTGCTCAATAAAGATCTGTGAGCAAGTGAATGACCCTGCCTGTGCCCTACTCATGGACCCTCAATGGCTCTCCTTGGCCAGCAGAATTAAGACCAACCTTAGGATGGCCTTCAGGGTCTTCCTAGATCTGTATGAACCTGGCCGTCCAGAATTCTCTTATAGCTTAGGCATATGTCCGTCTGCTAGCCAAGCGAGATGCCTCAGAATTGGCACCACCTTCCAAGGTTTTGCTAGAGCTTTTTCCCCCTCCAAGATTTTGCTCAGGCCATACCTTCTGCACAGAGTACCCTTCCCCAACCCCAGCCTTTCAGGAAGGCTTCCTGGAAAGCCCCTCCCCCTATCACCTGCCCTTCTTTACCAGTCATCAGCATCAGGGCCACTGGCACCTGACTTGAGCACTTCCAGGGTGGGGAGGGGCTGAGTCATCCCTGGGTCCACAAAGAGCCTCACAGAATTGTTTACTCAGTTGCCCCACGGTTCAGGTAAAGGCCCTGGGCCCAGTGCCTGGAGCCCAGGAGAAGTGGGGTGCAGGGCCAAGGCTGCCCTAGGCTCCAAGCACCACCTGCTCTCCTAATCTACTTTCTTGACTTCTTTCTTCTCACCTCAAAACATTGGAAACTGGTATTTCAACTTCTAAATGTCAGTTCCAGCCTGGAGAGGCAAGAGCTCACCAAGGTCTTCCTCAAAGGTCAGGTTACAGAGCAATTAAATCACCACTTGCAGAGTCAGGGAGATGCCTTCACTGAGCAGACCCCACCCAGCCCACCTAGCCCTGTCTGGGTCTCAAGGACCTACCTAGAGTGGATATCATGGCCCTGGGAAGCAGATGTCCCAGTGCAGGGATCTACAGCCAACCTGGCTGATCTGGCACTACGAAACCCTGGCAACGGGGTTGCTTAGCATTTGTGTGCTAGCTGCGCTGTGGACAGACTCAGCCCTGCCTCAGGGAGCTCCTGGTACAAGGGGAGGTGTGGCTGCTCCTGGGAGGGGGCTCTAAGACTGTCCAAGAGAGACAGTGGGTATGAAATCTACAGGGAAGCCTGAAAGACCAACTCCTGCAAGCAAAACACACCTCCCTCAGATCCAAGAGCCATTTCACATCCTGAAAGGCCTTCAGGAGATCTCTTTAGGGGTTCCATGTCTGTACTGAGGAGGACACAGGCTAAGGAGGGACAAGTCTTCCTGAGGCCACCCAGTGATTTGGACCACTCAGACCTCACCTCGTCCTCCTGCTTGGCCCCACTTCCCTTGGCCAATTTTCCAAGGGCCACACATCTGTATTTCCTGAGTTCCAGAGGGCAGCTGGGGTCTGGACTGAGGGCAGGAGATAAGGTCACAGCCCCAGGCACCACTGGCAGTAATCTAAATCTGGCCATCCCTTCCACGTGCAGCTCTGGTGCCATTGTATCTGTGACACAGATGGGCAGTGTGAGGCCCAGGATAGCAGGCTCTGGTTTCTGTTAGAGACCCTCCCCCAGCTCCCCAGAAGGGGAACAACCCCAGACTTCTGGGATCTTGCGTGACTCCCATATCACTGGGCTCTCCAGGACCACTGGGTGCTGGTGCATTTGGGAGGACAAGCCCAACACAATTCAACCTCTTGCTTTGGCTCATGTCCAGCAAAGGTGATGGGCAGTCCATTCAAGGACATGAGGAAATCAGATAGCTCCTAAATATATGGAAAAATGCCCAACCCAATTTGTAAACAGTGAAATGCGAAGTAAAACTATGAGAGGACACTTTCTCTACCATCAGATGAGCACGGATCAAAATGTCTGGTAATGCACTGCAGTTGTGCAGGGGTGTGGAAACAGGCATGCCAACTTTAAGGAGAACAACTTAATAACAGCTGTCAAATTTACACTACACATGCCTTTTGATCCAAGAATTCTACTTCTAGGAATTTGACCTTTGGCAATATTGACAAGTGTGTGACAAGTGATGTGGGGACAAGAGTATGCCTTGTAACGTGTCATAGGAGAGGCTATGGACAATCCAAGTGTCCTCCAAAAGCTGGGCAAAGAAATACTACAACAGCCACATGAAACTCTGCATAGCCACTAGGAAGACTGCAGATGCCCCACATGGCACCATCTCCAAGAGTGATTATCACAGGAAAACAGGGGCAAAGCAGCACTCACAATCATTACCTTTTGTGTAAAAAAGATCACAGATCTAGATGTGTATGTACACAGAATATCTTGGAAAGGAGACACAAGACACTGGGAACACTGTGGTTGGGGACAGGTCTAGGGAGACTTTATAGTATCTTCTGTACCCTTTGAATGTTGTACTGTGTGTACAGTTTCATTAAACAAAAAAACTGAAAGGATGTAGAAAGCCTCTAGAAGAAGCTGAGTCCTGTGGGCACCTCTGGGACCTGCAGAGAAGGGCATGCTCAAAAGAGGTGCTGGGCCAGGAGCCTCCTACTCACTGCCCTCTTGGGGTTTCAGAGGACATGTCTATTCACTGGAGTTGAGATAGGCTATGTTCTGTGTGTATGGGGGACTCCCAGGTGGCAAACTCACCCGCACTGCTGAGGAAGGAGGAAGAGAAGGTGGGAGGGCAGGATCCCCAGTCCCTGCTCTACAGCCTCCCTTCCTCCATCCACCAGCAGAATTTGCAAACCCTAGGACTTAAGCAAATGAGTTGTTTGTGGTTTCCAGCACTAACGTCTTTGCAGGTGCACAGACTCCTGAGGTGGGGGAGGACACTAGTCCCTGGGGTGTTTCCCTCCACCTGTAGATTTGGCTCACCCCCACCACCCAGCTGGCCTGGAGCCTCGCCCAGACTCTTCTGCTACAAGGAGGGATGGCTTGGTGTGCATACTTATAAGCAGCCCTATGATGAAGAAATCAAGACAGAGAGGAGAAGTGGCTTATTTAGGATTATACAGCTATGAAGATGGCAGATCTAAGGTCCAAAACTCTGTCAACCCTACCTAAGAGATGCGTATACCACTCCAGATCATCCAAGAGAGAAAGACCTCCCCAGTGCCTATAGAAACTGTAGGACATCCATGCCTCCTCTTCAGCTGGGGCTGATCAGAGTAAGAGTGTGAGGCAGAAAGGGGCAACTGGCTCCCCTCTCCTCACCTGAGGACTTCCAGAGCCAGGAAATGCTTCCAAAGGAAGAAGCCAGTCAGTGATCTGAGGGATCTCTGGGGCCCTGTGAGGCTGATAGCATTGCTGGGATAGCTACTGCCTAGCTGACCCACCTCCTAGCACAGCCACCAATAACATGGATCCAGGGCCTGTGGAACCAGTGACTCCCTCGTACAGACAGAAAAAGTGAGGCTAAAGAGTTCTACCAGTTCTACCAAGTATTGTGTGACCTTGGGCAAGCTAATATGCTGGTGACTTAGTTACCTCCTCCATAAAATGGGAGTGAAAACAGTTGTTTTCATGGAGTTGTTTTGGGGAATAAATAAGAGAGGCAAAGTGCCTCAAAGAGAGAACAGTGCCTGGCACACAGTAAGTGCTCAGTGATCACTAGCTTTTATTATTATTATTACCAAAACACAAGGGAACCAGGGGAACCCATCAAGGGCCCCCAACCAATGGCCCCTACCTACCATTCCTTGAATGAACATCCACCTCTTCAGGGACCTATACACCAACATCCTTATCCATCACCTCACACAGATGCTCAGTGGCTTGCTCACTCCCAAATCTCCTTACCCACACAAAACAACATAGGGGAGAACTAGAGGTTCCCTCCTTCTCAGGCAGCCCCCCTGCTGGATCAATGAACACATGGAAACCAGAAAGAAGAGGGATGTTTCCCAGGGCTACACAGGGCCTCTGGAGGTAGAACCAAAGGCTGGGTCTCCAGTTTTCCTTGGGATTCAGGACTCCCAAGATGGAGGCCACAGCAGCACAAAAGAGGCTATGGAACCCCAGATCTGCTGCCCTAACCCCCATACCCCCCTGCAAGGTTCGGGGACAGGTCCTGCTGTCTTGCCCTCTAGCAGCAATGACACCCTCCCTGCCAAGTCACTAATGGAGGATATTAAATAATATTTATCTCTCTAGTTCCTCCCACAGCTCAACTAAATATAGCAACTAATTTTTTTGGAAAAGGATTTCTGCTCCAGAAAGATAATATTTATATAAGAGGTGGTTTTCATAAGCCAATACAAACCCCAAAGCTTCCTTTCTGACAGCTCTCAGTAATTTTAGCCATCCCTGAGCCGTGAGACACTCAGGCCCGAGCACTCTCCCTTCTGGCTGGCTGGAATCCCTGAATGAGTGAGGCCCCAAGTCCTAACACAAAGTGGGTCCAGGCTGCACTTTGGGGATGGAGGGGACATTTTCATCTGGATCCCTAACATTGTGCCCAGTGTCCTGGGGGTGGATGAAGAGAATAGCAAGTGACTTGAGGAGGGGATCTCTACATTTTCCACCTTCACAGGGCCTCCAAATGTGCCTGGGGCCCCATCTGGATAGTACTTGGTATTTGTTATGCCAAATGGTATTTGTTATGCCATATGTTATGGCAGATGGAGAATCCCGACCTCCTTTGAAGCTGAGGAAGAAATAATGCCATTTCCACCCAAACAGCAACAGCTGGAAGGCTCCCTCCCTGCCCAGAGATGGTCAGGTGCTGCTCCAGGTCATACAAGAGGGAAAAGCCTTCCCTGGCAAATCCCTGAGTGAGGCTTTGAGTCTGCCCGCCCCCTGCCCCCTCGCTCCGCCCTCTCCCCCAACCCTGCAAAAGGTGGGTCTCCTGCCTCAGCATTTCAAAGCCCCACTGACTCCCACCAGCCACATCCGCCTTGGGTTGCTGAAAGAGGAAGACCTGGGGGTGGGGGTGCGGGCACCAAGGCTGCCAGCTGACAAGCTGCACCTTCTGGGGGTTTTACTGAGCCCCCAGGGAGACCCTCAGGGCCAGCTGGGAGGCCGGGTCTCAGGGTCCTTGACTGGTCCCTGGCCAGCTGATCTCGGCGTGTGCATGATGAGGGCAAGCTGCAGGGCAGACAGCGGACAGTGGTGGATTCAAGCTTGAGGGAGTGGATAGGGTCGGGGGTGTATGTGGGAAGCTCGGAAGGACTGCACGGGTCCCTGGGCCTGGGGGACGGGGAGCCAGGCGTCAGGTCTCTAAACCCGGAACCCGCCCAACCTCCCGCGAAGGTGGCCGCGCAGCCCCTCCGAGCGCCCCAAAGGCATCTGCAGAAGTTTCCGGAGCTCTCGCTTCCTGCCAGCCCCCGGGGACCGAAGGCTGTAAGGAGGGAGGGCCGCTCCCCGGTTTCGGAGTGGGAGAGTAAACTGAGACCGCGGCGCGTGCGGCCCCTAGCTTCCCCAGCCAGGCCCGCGCTCTCACCGTTGGGGCCGTAGTGCTTCCGCGCGTCAGACACCTGCTCTGGCCTCAGGCCGCTCTCGACCGTCACCGAGAAGCGCCTCAGCACGTCTGCGGCTGGGAGCAGGTGTGCCGCCTCCATGCCGCCCGCCGGATTTTCTTCGCGGTCGGCACCGTCGAGTCCGCCTCTTCGCGGGGCTACTGCGCGGGGCGCCGGGAGTTTGGGCCCGGATGAGAGCCACGCGATGTCATGCCAGCGCTGGGACCTTCGCCGACGGCAGTGGCTGCAGCGGCCTCGGAGGCGGGCGCCAGGATGCAGCGCCCCGGGCTCCCTCCCCGGGGCGGGGCGGCGCGGAGCCCGCCCCCGCACTCACACCCCTTCCGGCAGCCCTCGAAGCCTGCGGTCGCCCTGCCCCCGCAGCGCCCTCCGGGGCCCAGCGGCTCGCCCATTCTGCGGAAGAGGTAACTGAGGCAGCCTGCGAGGAGCGCGCGGGGCGTGGTTGGAAGGGTTTCAGTCCTTTTCGGGAGAGCTCCGGGCGCCCCCAGGGGCCGAGAGCTGCGGCAGGCTGCGGAGCACGGGTCTGTTTCTGCCTTCTCTGACCCTTCCTGGGTTCAGGGAGGTGGCAGAATAGAGGTGTCCACGGAAGGGCTCCTACCCCGGAAAATTTGAATTATGCAAAGGGTGACCCTGGATCTAGAGAGAACCCAAAAGCCTGTGAATAAGCGCATCTACGGAAATTACTTAATGTATTCCTCTTTTGAAGTTTGTGCTTTCTTTAACGAATTTTTTGCACTGCACAGTTTTTCCTCATGCAACCGAACCTCGGACAATGAAGTGGTATATGTGAAAGAAAACCAGTCTTGTTATCTTGGACTCATACCCTCACCCCAGCAGGAAATGTAACTTCGTAGGTGGGCACGGGGCTCCCTAGAGGCCTGAAGGGGTGAGGTGGAGGCCTCTGGCCAGAGCCCCTAGAGAGAGTGATCCTGAGCCGGGGAGGGGAGTGACTGAAGAGCCCCCATTCCAGGGCTTTGCTTTCTGAGTCGCTGCTCTAGTGGAGACAAGAGAAAGGGCTGCAGGTCAGGAAAGCAGTCTGTTGAAGGCAGAAACCACTGACCCCACCAGAAGGAGGAACAAGGAGGGCAGTCCACTTCAGGCGCTCCTTTTAAGACCCACCCAGTCTCATCCCATGGGCCATCTTACCCCCCCACCAAGTTGGCCTCTGCTGTCTTCCCCCTCTGGGATCCCCCTTGGCCGCACAAGTTCCTAAATTCCAGGATTGAGCCCACCGAGACAGCTGTTCAGACCCTAAACGCTATAGTGTGTCTGCAGCCAGAAAGCCTTCCCAGATACTGCAATTGCACACACAGGCCCCAGCTTCAAGCCTGGCCCCTGGTTGCTGACCCCTATGCAGACCATGTGTACCCCTAACACCTGATCACTTCCTGTCAGGAGAGAACTGTAGTCCTCCTCCTCTACCTCATCTTAACTATGCCTCCTTGAGCATAGAGACTCTCAGTAAGTTTATGCTTTATTTGCACTTGGACAAACAGCTAGTGGCCAAAGTGGCATGGTCACAGGCATGCTGTCCAAAGGGCAGGTTTTTCCTCTCCACCTCCCAGCTGCCATGTACTGAGAACTTCAGCCTTGGCATCTGGTCCCAGCTCTTTCTAACTCTCTCACGGGACTGCTGGTTGGCAGAACTTACAGCCTGTCTGGCAGTGGGCATGCCTCCCTTGCCAAGGGGCCAAGGTGAAGCATGGGGGAAAGGTAGGTCTTAAAAGGATTTAGACATGTGAAAAAGAGGGTATTGCAGTCAGAAAAAGCAGCCTATGTAGAAAGTGGGAAACCTCAGCTGTATGAGACAGTGATTCAGTCCTTCAGCGTGGCTGGATCATAAGGAGCATGAACACCAGGATCAGGAAGGTAGGTTAGAGAGACTGGACTGTGACACTGACAACATTCATTGTCTATATAAAGGCCTAGATTTTGTACTGAAGGCTTTTTAAACAATAAGAGATGGAGCTTCCCCCTGAAGTTTTCGAAGAGGGGAGCAGAGGCTGAAGGGACTCTGCAATCTTCCTGATGGAAAATGAGGCAGTGTGAACCAAGGCAGAGATGGCTGTAATGGACAGGATCCAGTAATGGATTAGATTTAGTAGTGAGAGATAGGAGTCACAAGTAACCCCCCAAATTTCTGGCTTCAGTAGCTGGGTGGGTGAGGGGTTCAGCCAATTGATGTGGGGAAAAAGAGTCAGGGGGTGCATTTGGGGCCAAGTGGAGTGTGAGGGGTCTGGGGGACTCCAGGTGGAGGTGTCTAAGGGCAGCTGTTTGTTTGGGGCTGACGGAGGATACCTGGGAGGCAGCCTGAACTGCTCATGTAATCCCCTTCCCAGCTGAGTGGCCAGGGTGGGGCCATGAGCTAAGAGTACCTCAGCCATAGGAGGTGAGCTGAGCCAATCACACTCTCTCTTGAGAGTTTAAGCTTGAGCTGGAGATTATATCCAGAGGGCAATAGGTACTTGGACTAGAGTTAGAGGGCCAGAGTTAACATCTTCTTAAGTATAGCAGTGGGAAAGCAGAGGGGAAAACCAAGTCCACATGAAGCAAGAAATTGAGTCAAGATTCTGTGTAGTGTCAGAGAGGAGAGAGAGGCAGAGACAGGGACTTCTTAATGGCACCTGAATTCCTCAGAGCTTTAACCATACTTCTGCCCTTGGTTCCCTAAGATTCCACAGGCTACAATTGTGTGCACTTTGCACAGACCTGCCTTTATTTGTCAAAGTTTGGGCAGGTTTTGTCTTTTGCAGCCAAGGGCTATGACTAGAGTCAGATAGGCCCAGCTTTGACTTTAATCCTCACAACACTAGCATAAGTACTTCACAATTATTACCCCCATGCAGGCCAGCTATGTGGGCATACACACTGTGTGGTCCCACAGGGCCTGATGCTTGGTTAATGCTCTGCTATCATTGTCTTGAAATTCTTAATTTTATCTCTGAACTTGTGCTTTGTAAGTGAAGTCAGCAAGGCATGCGTGTGAGCAGAGAGGATAAGCTGACTATGCTGTCCCATTCCAATCTAGTGTGTGATGCTCCATGAGCTTAGAATTCTGGTGGACTCATGGGAGTTCAGTGAGACTCAAATCAAATATTAAATAAGCAAGCGTGTTATATATCTGACTGAGTAAGTGGGAGTGCTGACCACCCGGAAAGGCCATACTTTCCCTTTGAAGAACAATTTGCTTCAAGCAAAAAGAAAGCAATAGTGTCCTAAGAAACACTTCCTTACTCATGTTATTTCCCAGCATTCACCATCCACTTCTAATAGAAAGTATGCCCTTAGAAGAAAAGGGAAAGTAAGGGTAACCCAGAGTTCCCTTTTCTTTCAGTACATCCTTATTCATGAGTGAGCCCCAGGGCTGGGATGTGTTCATATCAAGGGAAATAAAAGCAGTGAGTAAGTGTTGTGCAGTATTCCCACTGTTCTGGTCCAAACTAAATATATATGCATGCACTACAGAGTTGCTCACTGGAGGTATGTTGGGCCCACATATGTACACACAAACAATGAAACGCAATTGGTGTCATTGTAGTGCATGCACATGTGAGTGAAATGCTCTTAATTTTGGATTTAAAACTGGCATCGCGTAAAATAAAGATGAATATTATGATTCGGGCTGATAATTTAAATTTTGCATTTTTCTTCACTTCGAAGAGTAAAGAGCAAGTTAAAAAAAACCCATAATGACCAGTAAAGCAGAGACTGCAGAAGAAAGGAAAAGCTTTGTATTTTAGTACCTTCAATTGCACGTTTTTCCCTCCTCTTTTTTAGACGAGGGTTCCACATTTTCATTTTGCCCTGAGCCCTAAAATTGTGTTGCCAACTCTGTTCTCGTTTCATAGACAAAGAGAGTCTCTGAGAGCCCAGGTGACTTTTCCAGGAACACTCAGCTGGGATTTAAACTCAGGCTACTCTTACTCCAGAGCCCAGGCTCTTAAACACCCCACCAGCCTCTCCCAGAGCACAAGGTGAATGGGGCTTTGACCATTGGAGAAGGGTGTTCTCCTGCCTGCGCCATTCTCCCTGTCTCCTGCCTTATTATCACTGCCAGAATTCAAGCCCCGCTTTCTCTCTCGAGTCTCCTCCCTGGCCTCCTCCTCTCCAGACTTACCTCTGCATAAAAACATTGCCTGACTAAGCTGGTGATTTCATTATTTCATCCCTCTGCTCATGAACATTTTTCAGCTCTGTATTACCTGAAGGGTAAGGTCCAAAACTCCTCAACTCAGCAATCACAGACCTTTACCAGTTGGCATAACCAGGTAAACCAGTTTTGGTCTCCTCAAAATTCCCCAAACTGGCCTTGCACATTCTAGCTCCATCTCTTTGTTCATGTTGTTCCCCTGGCCCAAACTGTTCTTCTAGTTCCTCTCCCTAAAATCTCTCTCTTCTTTGGAAACCCATTTTCTTGGCTACCCTAGCCCTGTGTATTTACTTCTCCCTGTGCAGTTTTGACTGGCTCTGAATGAGGCCAGAGATCTGCCCTCCCTTTCTCCCTTCCTCCCTACCTCCCTTCTAAAATATTTATCAAGGGACCAGCATGTATTAGAGACAGTGCAGGGCCCTGAGCAGATGGTCCCTGTTCTCCCTGAGCTCACTCCCTCAGTCATTAATTCCAAATAACCACACATAGAAACAAACTGCGGAGTGGCCACTGGAGTCTTGAGAAATTGTCAGGGAGGGGGTTCTCGCAGTCAGGAGCTCATGGGAGATCTAGAGGAAGTGATTCTTTTGCTGAAATTTGAAGGAACAGGGGAGGAAACAACCTGTGTGAAGTAGGTTTTGCTGTGAGGTCTTGGAGGTGCTTGCTGTCTCTGGGCCTCAGTCTCCCTGTCTATCACCTCAGTGCTGGCTCTGGGAGGAGAGCCTGAGATAGCACAGTCCTTAGAGGAGACAGCGAGTCTGGGGCTGTCTTCCCATTCCCCCACTTTGGTTTGTAAATGGATTTGACTGAAAATGCAAACAGCCCTAGTGTCCTGGGAACCTCACTTCCTGTTCCCCAGGGTCATCCAGGCCCAGCAGGCAGGTGTTCCTGCTCTCTGACACCCTGCTGCTGAGCACTGATTCTAAGTCCGCTGTCTTAATCTCTTACCCCCGTCCACTTGGACAGCCTCCCTCTGGAGTGGCAGGAAAGACTGGCTCCCAACTGTTCAGACTGGGAAATACTCCTGTCTGTTATGTATCCCAAGTTCTTTTATTTGATCTTTTGGGCTTGGGGGTCCCCATGTAAGTCCCTGATACACCCCTTACCAGTCCTCCTGAGCCCTTGGCCCCTCCTGGCCTGGAGTCACTTGTGTAACCTGTGCCCTCAGCCTCTCCCTGTTCTCTAAGATGGGGACCTTGGCCCTCTCAGATCTCTTCAGCCCTGCCCTTTAGAGGTGTCCAGATTCCTCAGTCCACCATTCATTCTCACTACTTCCTATCTCCTGTGGTTGCTACATGGGGGCCACATCTAGTTCACTGCACACAATAGGAAGTTTCTTGCCTCTGAATCTTTGCTTACGTTGTCCCCTGTGCTTGGAACACCCCTCCATCTTTTAGTGCTCATCCCTATTAGTCCTTAAGGCCTGGAAGCCACTTCTCATCCCTGAGGCCAACAGGGCTCTGGTAGCATGCCTGACCTTATCAGGCTCACAACATGCTAGTGTCCATTGTCCCACCGCTCTCACTGAACATTGATACTCTTGAGGGCAGGCATCTGGTCTGACCCACCTTGATTCCCAGGAGGTGTCAGGAAGGGTGTTTGAATGACAGAGTTGAGACAGGAAAACACCAGAACCTCTTCCTGGGTTGGGAGCATTCCTGATCTTTGAGGGCTGGGGAAGTGCAGACCTGTCAGCAAAAGGACAGAGCAGGTACCCAGTGACCCTCAGCTGGCTCAGGACACCCAGATCATTGCATTTTGGCCTGAGGGGCCTCACCTCCTTCCTCTTGCATTTACCTCTACGAGAACACCAGGCACAGAGTGGAGGTGGGGGTGGAGACTCCCGACCAGGCTGCCCACTCCTCAGCTCCTTAAGGCAACTTCCTGTCCTTGCCACTTTATCTCTCCAGCCAGGCTGAGGAGAGGAAGTTGTCCTCTCTCTCTCAGTTGTGGGAAGAGACACCCCAGACCTCAGGAAGTGGGGAGCATATCATGTGGGAGTATCTGCTCCTTCCAGGCCTTCCTTCTCTTGCTACTTCTACCAGATTTCTCTACCTGTAGCAGCCATGCTACTACTCTCCTGTTCAAGTGCCTTCCATGGCTTCCTATGGTCTTCCCCCATTAAGATCAATCCCTCAGCTTGCTAACTTTCCTTGTGCTCCTGCCCCCTCAACAACTGAAACTTCCGTCACTTTGACTTATCTTCTCCATCCTTGCCCCAAGAATTCCCCCCTCCCTGCCTTTGCCCATACTGTTACCTGTTCTGGGAAACTAGTTTGCTTATCTTTATCTGTCTAAAACCCTCCTCACTCTTCAAATGCCTTCTTTGGGGGGGGGGGGTGCCTGGGTTGGGCATCCAGCTTTTGGTTTTGGCTCAGGTGGTAATCACAGGGTAGTGAGATCTAGCCCTAAGTTGGGCTTTGCGCTCAATGCAGAGTCTGCTTGAGATTCTCTCTCCCTCACCCTCTGCGCCTCCTGCTCATGCTCACTCTTTCTCTAAAATAAATGAATAAATCTTTTTTTTTTTAAGTTGTCTTCTTGGGGCGCCTGGGTGGCTCAGTGGGTTAAAGCCTCTGCCTTCGGCTCAGGTCATGATCCCAGGGTCCTAGGGTCGAGCTCCACATCGGGTTTTCTGCTCCACAGGGAACCTGCTTCCTCCTCTTGCTCTCTGCCTGCCTCTCTGCCTACTTGTGATCTCTGTCAAATAAATAAATAGAATCTTTTAAAAAAAAAAGTTGTCTTCTCCAAGAATTCCTCCTTGACTCCTTGGGAGCCAGTGAACTTGTAACTCCTGAGGGGCCCATTTGTATACTCCACCATATTTGCCTGAATTCTCATCTGCAGCATCCAACTATATCCCTCCAGAACAGGAGCTGCATCTGAATCATTCTAACATCTCTACAGGGTGGTCCAGGCCATAAAGGCCATTAGAAAGTTGACGTCTATATTGGGCATCTCTTGAGGCCTCAGCTGAGTCTATAGCACTCATCCTTGCATCTCAGTGCCTAGCACCTGGTCTGGTACCTTAGTAGGTACCGTGTACCAAAGATATTGGTTAAATGAACAAGATTCTAGTACTATGTACCAAAGATATTGGTTAAATGAACAAGATTCTAGTACTATGTACCAAAGATAGTGGTTAAATGCAGTAAGAGATAAGAGAAATGAGATACAAATACTGGAAAGTGAAAGAATGAATGAGTATGTTAATGTCTATGAACTGTAACATTCTTACCATAGGATATATCAGAATTAGCATTCCCAGTATATGGGCAGGGGCTTAAGGCCCAGCAGGGTCACATAGTGAGTTGGGTTCCCTCCTAGCTCTATGCTTCCCTCTCTGCTCCAGTGTCTGGCACAAATGCAGAGTCTGTCAGCTAGGCTTTGGTTATGCCTATCAGCACCTTGGTCAATGACCCAAGAGGACCTACCTGGAAAGGAGGGGGCTCTAGCTGTTCTAGGCCACGCCTGACCAGTCTGCCTGCAGAGACTCAGCAGGTAGTGGGTTGTTAGAAGATAAAACACAAAACCCTTATTTGCCTTGTAAATCATTATATTCAATCAGGCTTATCAGCCTGAGATACAACAAAAGAACAAAAGGAATTTGGGATCTGAGACTTGCTCTCTGGTAGGGAGAAAGCGTTTAGCCCAGGGACACCTGAGGGCAAGGCTTGTCTTGATCAATCCCTCAATCTGGAGATCCCTCTTGCTACCTGTGTGCAGAGAGCAGGAGCTGCTGGTTTAGCCTTGCCCAGATGGCATCCCCAGGCCTGGGGCTGGGCTATGGGGCCTAGTCAAGTGCTCAAGCAAGTCTGGGCCCTCCTGGACATCACCTTAGTCATAAGAGTCTGAGAAAGCCCCTTTCCCTCTGGACCCAGGGTCTTTGTTCAGTGGGAGTGGGACAGATGATATCTGGAACTCACAGGAACCCTAGTGGGAACTTGCTTACACTGTCTACCCAGGACCAAAATCAGGACAAAGTGGCAGGAGACTGGCTTTTGCCCTTGGTTCCCAGACTGGAGGCAGAGAGAGGAGAAACTCAGGTCTCTATTTGTGGGCCCCTCATTGCCTATAGCTGTAGTTTCAGTGGCAATCCTGGCCTGTTCTTACCCCCTCAGGGCCCAGCTGTCCCCACATTCCCTCCTCTGTGTGTTTTTGGGCCTTTCATCAGCAATGCCAGGTATCCACCCGAGTGTTCCCTGTGTGGCAACCAGTCCAACTCTCTGGGGATATCCTGTCATTGTGGCCTAGAGCCTAGGCATTGAATCTTGCCAAGTCAGCCCAAGTACTCTGGGTCCCTTCCAGGTCCCCAGGTGGGGCTCACAACCCAGAAAGGTTAGGGAAATTGGCAAAGGCACCCAGATCCCTAGTGTGGCAGTCTCAGGCACTGTGCCCAAGACACCTGACACCTGGGCTGTGGCCATCCTCTGGGGAGACACACAGGCAAGGCTCACTGCCCTGTTGCCAGCCCTATGGGTGACCTTGGCATGTCCTCTACTTCTCAGGGTTCCCTCCCTGAGGCCATGACTTATGGCAGACCCAGTTCAAGCCCAGCAGACAAAGGGAATCTGTGTGACAGGTGAGTGTGGTTACTCCCAGAGTTGTTGGATATGCTGGGTACACTCACTGACCTAGAGCTAGCTCTCTGTATGGTGAAAGTGGGAGCATGGGAGGGGGGGCTTCAGGTAGGTTCCATCTTTTGGCCTCCAACAACCATACTCCATGAAAATGTCCAAATTTGTAAGCTGAGTTCCATTTGCCTTTAATTCCCAGAAGTCACATCCCCCCTCATTTGTGTATCCAGATTAGTCCAGGCCTTCCTAGGTCTTTCATTCACAAAGCCAGCTGCTGAGGCAGAGGGAAGGATGGGACTAGGAAGGGGCCTTTGTACTGAGTACTTCACAGCACTATCTGTACTGGAGGTATAAAATAACTACCTAACAAGAACTGGCTTAGTGCTGGTTACTGGGCTGAGGACCCTATTTAATATTTATAAGTAGCCCTTAGAGCAGGTCCTTTAGATTCCTCTTTATAGAATTGCACAATGAGGTAAGGGCCACACAGTTGGTATCTGGGAGAACAAGTGTTAGAACCCAGGCCATTAGGCCCCAGATCCCAGCCTTATAACCCCTGTACTATCATTTGTCTAGAGTCCCTAGGCAGTGTAAGGCTGGGGTCCTAACCTGGCTTTTACTCAAAGCCCCTGCTGGTGATGACTGAGTTATATGGCCTGATGAAAGCTCTGAGAATGAGCCAGGGACCTCCTTGACTCCCAACAGACCTTTAGCACTCTCTTCAGGGTGCCTGAGATAGTAGTTACTCTGGACTAAAGAAAGTATTCTACCTAAGAAGTTCATAGGATTTAGTTTTTAATCTAAAATCTACTGTGTGACCTTGGACAAACGACTTCATCTCTCTGAGTCCCAGCTCTCTCAGCTGTAAAGTAGTCCTAATCCCGCAGGTCATTATGAGTGCTTAAGTGAGCCCATGTATGTGGAGTGGCCAGCCTAGTCCTACTGGGCTGCAGATGCTCAGGGCCCAACTTTTTCTTGCATTCACTCCCAAGGTCCCAGAACCAAACTGGTTCTGCCCTGTTCCCCAAGACACACCCTTCTAATCCAATTGTCTGTGACTTGACCAGGAAGCCAGCCAAAAGCAATACCCACCCAGATCCTGGAGGCTAAAAGCCAACAGGCAGAAACAAAGAATTTTCCATGGCTCCATAGTTAATGAGGAACTGACCCTCTTTGGGGTTTCAATTAGTCTTTCACCCTCCTTTTTTTCCCCCAAATTTCCATCATTGGTGATATTTACATTGGAATTCTTCCCAGGACTTCAGAAACCCAGCATAATACTGAAGAAGAGACAGTTATATATATTTTTAAAGGTAGCATTGCTAAGTTTACATTCTTGGTTTTAAAACACATTACAAAGCAGCAAGTATCAAAACAAAATGATTTTGTACTTAATTCAATTAAGCTTCTGTCAGATCCAAGACACTGCAGAAATACAAAGATGGAGACATGGTCCCTTCCCTCAAGAAGGTTGTGGTTTGGAGTGGTTAAGAACACACTTTCAGGAGACAGACCTGGAATCAAACCCCTACTAGTTAGCAGTCGTGAGATCTTGGACAAATTACTAAATGGCCCTGAGTCTCAGGTTCAGCATTTGTAAAATGCGAATTAAAAAAGATCCTGGGGGCGCCTGGGTGGCTCAGTGGTTAAGCCGCTGCCTTCGGCTCAGGTCATGATCTCAGGGTCCTGGGATCGAGTCCCGCGTCGGGCTCTCTGCTCAGCAGGGAGCCTGCTCCCCCCCCCCCTCTGCCTGCCTCTCTGCCTACTTGTGATCTCTCTATCTGTCAAATAAATAAATAAATAAATAAAAATCTTTAAAAAAAAAAAGATCCTGGGGGGGACGCCTGGGTGGCTCAGTTGGTTGAGCGGCTGCCTTCTGCTCAGGTCATGATCCCAGCGTCCTGGGATCGAGTCCCACATCGGGCTCCTTGCTCGGCAGGGAGCTTGCTTCTCCCTCTGCCTCTGCCTGCCTCTCTGTCTGCCTGTGCTCGCTCTAACTAATAAATAAATAAAATCTTAAAAAAAAAAAAAGATCCTGGGGGGTGGGAGGGCGCGCCTGGGTGGCTCAGTGGGTTAAAGCTTCTGCCTTCAGCTCACCTGGGATCTAGCCTGGCATTGGGCTCTCTGCTCAGCAGGGAGCCCCCCGCCTGCCTCTCTGCCTACTTATGATCTCTGTCAAATAAATAAATAAAATCTTAAAAAAAGGAAATAAAAATAAATTTAAAAGGTCCTGGGGTACTTGGATGGCTCAGACAGTTAAGTGTCTGCCTTTGGCTCAAGTCATGATCCCAGGGTCCTGGGATTGAGTCCCACGTCAGGCTTGCTGCTGGGCAGGGAGCCTGCTTTCTCCCTCTCCCTCTGCCTACCCCTCTCGCTTCTTGTGTGCTCTCTCTCTCTGTCAAATAAATAAAATAAAATAAAATAAAATAAAAAAGACCCCACCACAGTGGACTACTGTGAGTTTTACTAAGAAAATACCTGGCAATATTAGCTACCCCACAAAGATGCCCCTTTTTGCCAGCAGAGCCCTGACTTTGGTCCAGGCAGCAAAGTGCCCCAGTTTAGTGCATGAATCATGAATGCTTTATGCCAATCACTGTGATGTCCTTCTTGCCAGATACTGGTTTTCCCAGTGCCCTGGCAGCTGAAGATGGCTATGTGACCTACTTATGGCCAGTGAGGTATAAGGGAGATTCTGCAGGGGGCTTCTTTAAAAAAATACAGAGGATGACATCTTTGCTTGCCCTGCTTCCCACCTGTGAAGTTATGCTGCTTGGAACTGCAGCATCCATGGCCATCAAGGCATCCACCTTGAGGATGTGAAGCCCACATATTAATGATGGCTGAGTGGAAGAAGATTTCAGGGAGGCAATGGTGAGCTACAGAACAGCCAGAGATGATCTATCCAACTTTCTTGTTTTGAGAGATAATTTTAAAAGCCTTTATTCAAAGCAATTGGGACTTTTGGCTCTGCTACTTTCAGCTGAATGCACCTTTTGATACAACCTCTTAGCATTGAGCTCAGCACGTGTAAGCATTCAATAAATGCTGTCTGTAACCTTACAGAGAAGTCACAGCATATTCCACATTCATTTACATGTGCTCTGAAGATGGAGAGGGAAAGAGGAAAGAAGGATATAACTGGTGTGGGTAAGACTCCACTTGTCTTAACTGTTCCCTAAGCAACTCTCAGGACCTCAGGGTATGAAGATAGCCTTGGTTGTGGAACCACTGGAGAAACCAAGGCTGTTCCAGGCCTGGAAGGAAAGTTGGAATCACCAATAGGGGATGGCATCTGGCTCCCCACCCCTTCTAGGAGGGTTTCAAAGGTAATTTCACTCATCTTTTCACTCATCAAAAGGTAATTTCACTCGTCATTTCACTCATCAAAAGGTTTTTGCCTTATGCTCTGACTTTGGAATGATGGCATTGTGTTTGTAACAGAACTGCTGGAGGAGCCTGTTACTCCAGGTGGATGGAACAGCTGGAGGGAAGTCAGCAGACCTAGAGGCTGACCATCCTCTCCAACCCCCTGAGGTTTCTCAGGGAGAACAACAACAACAACAACAACAAAAAAAAAAAAAAAAAGGAAAGGAAAAGGGAGAAGAAAGACAGCTCACTTGGAACCTAAGTGATTAAGTATAGTTTTTTAAAAAATATTTTATTTATTTATTTGAGAGAGAGAGAGCACATAGCATGGGCAGGGGCAGATGCAGAGGGAGAGGGAGAAGGAGAAGCAGGTTCCATGCTGAACATGGAGCCCAATGCAGGGCTCAGTCCCAATCCCAGGGCTCAATCACACTGTGATCATGACCTGAGCCAAAGGCAGATGCTTAACCGACCAAGCCACCCAGGCACCCCTAATTACAGGGGTGTAATTACATTTATGAATGAACACTATACCCTACTGCAGGCCCACCTGCGACTTCATGTAACATTGCAGTTTACATAGGCTTTGGAGTGAAACAACTTGACATCTCAAGAACTGGCCTCCTTATAAGAAATGTCAGTGTAGGTGGGAGGTTCTGGGACTTATGATAAAGGGTGGTGCCCAAGGCAGGATAAATCCCATTTGGCATCCTGGCCCTCAAGGCTTTTTGGTTAGCTTCCTGGGTTGTAAACATAACCAGTTGGGTTATTATTATTATTATTATTATTATTTTAAAATAGGAGGTAGTATAGTATTAAAGTTAAAAACACAGACTCTACTCTCTGTTTTGCTGTCTGAGAAATGGGAATAATGCTGGAAACCACCTCAGCTGGTGTCATTGTAGCTCTGTGAGGTGAGGTGTCAGCCCCGAGCCCAGGTCCCCCCATGCAAAAACTGCTCCAGTTGTCCTAAGTGTTGGTAGTGTTGCTCTGCCACCATGCAGGAAAAGACATTTAGAGCACAGATGAAAAAGGAGGTCCTAGACACCATGCCCTCTCTGTAAGATATGCTGATGAACTGCTGCCTCAGAGAACAGGGAGCTGTTGGGCTGTGGCTCTGTCTCTCAATGTCAAAATTGTACCACCCAGGGTATCTGACCTAGAAAGGGCTTCTGAGTCATCTCTGCCCACTTTCCCTTGCAGAGCTGGGACATGAAGCCTGGAGAGCCCAGGGACTTCCCCAAGGTGGAACAGTGAGGCCACACAGAGGGGAAAGGATTCCATGTATTGAAGAAACAGGGAATGCTATCAGCAAGAAGATAAATGGGGACAAATGAAAACAATTCACATTTGTGTGATGGCATTTTCTGCCATATATACCAAAAGAACAGCCACAGAAGGGAAACCCCATGGGGTGGGCAGAAGCCATACACTTTTGCTCACATATGGCAGTGTTAGAACCTGGCACCAGCTGTTCAACGGGCGCCCATGGTGGAGGGACAACCCACACCCTCAGAGGCGCGTACTGCAGGTAGTTTTTAGGGAATGTTGAAAATCTCCCTTGCAATAAAAAAAAAAAGTAAATGTAAATGTATTCATGTATCTTGAACTGGTGGCAGACACTCCCCCTTTGGACTGGATGCCTCACTGGGCCCAGAGGCTTCTCAGACAGCAGGGCTCCCAGAGTTCTGTGACCTAGACCATCCCATGCTGCCCCACCTGATCAAGGCTGACCAGATTTCTCCAGCTCTGCCTTCTGGGAGAATAGGCTTATTTGTGGGGGTTAACAATTAGGATAAAGCAGATACCTTCTACCCCCAACAATCCATTCGAGACCCCTGCCCTGTCCCTAGGTTACTGGCTACCCTGAATTGTGCAGCTTGAGAATACACAATTTGTATCTCTTCAGTAGGCCAAGGGCAGCCAGGGCCAGCCAGAACCCTTTAAGCTGGTGGGACCTTGAGTTAGTCCTGAACCATCTGAGCATCCTCCAGGGCAGGAGCCCGTCCCACAAAAATCTTTCTGAGTGGCCACTGTCCCCACTGGAAATGGCTGTCTGCCTGATGGGGTTTAGGTTTATCAGGAATCAAAACTCCCAGATGTCTCTTAGTGCAGGATGCCCTAGCGGCCACATAGGCCCCATCCAGGCAAGTCAGTCTAGATATCTCTAGCTTCACTCTGGGGGGAAATATGCACATTTGCATAGTATAGGGTTTAGAATTAGGCAGAGGCTTTGGGGGCCAAGGCCAGCTCCCATGGCCTGGCCTCTGGGCAAACCTGCCCTGTTCTGGGTCCCTGGCTCCCTGCACTTGTGCAGCTCAGGCATGCCCAATAGGTACCCTCTAGCCTATTTTGGGGAAGGCGGGGCCCTCCAGGCCTGTGGGACTTCAGCTGGTCCAAACATTTGGATAGCCTCCTGGGGGGAGGGATCCCAACCCCGAGAATCTGTGAGAGGTAGCAGTTGAATGTGGTGACAGTCCGTCACCATTTGGACTGCCTGCCTAGTGGGGTCCCTGGCTTCTCTTGCAAAGAGGATACCTTGGCTGCCGCCCCCTCCTGGCACTGGCAAGGCAGTGCAGTTGCCTCTGGGTTGGCATTCAGTGGGAATTTGTGCATTTGTGTAGTCTAAGGCTTTGAATGAGGCAGATGCCAGGTATCTCCAAATAGCCTACTCCTGTGACCTGATCTCTCTGTGCAGTTGCCCTTTCCCATCTGACCTGCAGATGTTTCGTCTGCACCTTGTCAGTCCACATTTCTCTACCTCTTTCTTCCGGGAGAATATATGCTTTTGTGTAGGTTCAGACTCAAATTAGGATGATAACATGTATCTCCTAGTGCCTGCTGCTATGACCTTGCCTCTCCCTATAGCTGTCCTAATTTAGGTCCCTTGGCCTACTGGGCCTGCATGCTCATTCGTACCTATCAGTCAGCTTTGGAGAGCCAGAGCACTCCAGACCCGGCTGATATCCAAGCACCTGCATAGCTCTCAGGTTAAAGGGAGACTTCTGATATGGCAACTTTAAGTTTGTGACTGTCATTTGCCATTTAGACAGATCGCCCGACAGGGTGGCAAGCTTCTCTAGAACTCGAGGCTTCTGGGCACTTCCTTTGGCTGGCTAACCAGGCCAGTGGTCAGGCCCCGACATGGCAGGGCAGTTGAAGCCCTCCAGCTCTGCCCTAAAGTGGAATAGACCCAGTTGTGCAGGGTAAGTCTTGGAAAAATTTAGATGTCCAGTATCCCCAGTAGTTTCCTCCCATTACCCGGTCTCTCTCCTATTCCAGGTCCCCGGTTATCCTGACCTGTGCAGCTTGTGTATATGAAGTCTGTAAGTTGGCATGGGCTGCAGGGGACACTCTGGGGCTCTGGAGCCAGAGCCAATCTCCAACCACCTTCTTGGCCTCTAGGATGGAGAGAGCCCACACTCTGAATATCTTTCTGTGGGCTATTTTACACTAAAGACTGTCAGTCCCATTTGGACTTGCTGTCTCTATGGTGTCCAGGGCTTCTTCATCAATCAAGGCTGCCTAGGTGTCTCTTTTTGGAGGTTATCTCTGACTGTCCCATGGGGTGCCACACTGCCCAAGCAATCCAGATTTCTTTAGCTCTGCCTTTAGAGAAAATATGCATATTTGTGTAGGTTAAGCCTGGGAATTAGGCATATACTAGCTACATCCAGTTGCCTGTTACTGTGGCCCGGGATCTCCCTACAGCCCCTCTTTAAAGTCCCTGGTTCCCCTGACCCATTCTGCCCATGCGTGTGCCACAGCACTGTGTCAGCCAACTCACGATGCCACAGTCTCCCAGTATTAAAGGCTCTGGGGTGTTTCTTTTATAACTTTCTAATCTGACTGTTCTTCTTCAGTCACTTGTCCTTTTCCATATCCATAGTTACCCTGACTTGGGTTACCCATGTATGTGCAACTAGCACTCCATTAGTTGGTCTTGGGCTGCAGGGTACACTCCGAAGCTGTGGAGTATCAGCTTGACCCCAACCACCTGAATGGACTCAGGGTGCTGGGTGCCCACATACTGAATATCTTTCTGAAGCTACATTTTAAAAGGGGTATTGGGGGAGGGTGGTGGGGTTACATTATATGTTTATATAAAAATAAAAAAATTTTTTTTAAAATGGGTGTTTTCTTATTGGCTATAATCAGCCTTGGAATTAAGCATACGCCAGCTACTTCATATAGTTTGCTGCTGTGATCCACCCTCTCTCTACAAATACCCTGTAGAACCAGGCCAGGCTGCCCAATGATCACTGACAATGTGTATGTGTGCACATGTTGGCCTCTTAAGTTAGGAAGTCTAACTCAGTCCAATCTCTGACTCTTGCACAATCTCTATAGCAGGGAGAGCTTACTCCCAGAAAAATCTGAGGCTTTGTTTTAAATAGGGGACCATTGGTCCCCATTCAGACAGCTGCCTGGTGGGGTTGAGACTTTTCCAGTAATCCAGGTCCCAGGTAGTAAGGGTGGGACACTGGGAATCTGGAACAAGGCAGTTAAAAGGAGAGGCAAGATCCCAGTAACAAGCACTCTGGAATGACTGGCATCTACCTAATTCCAAGGCTCAGCCTCAATGAATGAGCATTTCCCCCATGAAGGCAGAACTGGAGGAATCTGGATTGTCTTGCCATGGTGGGGCCAGGAAGGATGGTCTAGGTAGCCTCCACTAAGAGGCATTTAGGGAGACTTCTTTGGAATAAGTCTGATCCCCCCTTCAGGCAGCTCATCCAAAAAGGGACTAACAATCCTATCTCATTTTTTAAAATTTAAATTCAACTAACCAACTTATAGTATGTAATTAGTTTCAGATATAGAGTTCAAGTAATTAATCAGTTGCATATGCACCCAGCATTCACCACATCATGTGCCCTCCTTAATGCCCATCACCCAGTTACCCCATCCCCCTCACCCCTCTCCAGCAGCCGTCAATTTGTTTCCTAGAATTAAGAGTCTCTTATGGTTGGTCTCCCTCTCTGATTTATTCCCATTCAGTTTTCTCTCCTTCTGCTATGGTCCCTCTACACTACTTATATTCCACATATGAGTGAAACAATATAACAGTGTCGTTCTGGTTGACTTATTTCACTTAGTCTAATACCGTCCAGTTCCATCCATGTCAATGTAAATGGTAAGATTTCATTTTCTCTGATGGCCGAGTAATATTCCATTGTATACATATACCATATCTTCTTTATCCATTTCTCTGTTGATGGACATCTAGGCTCTTTCCATAGTTTGACTATTGTGGACATTGCTGCTATAAGCATTGGGGTGCAGGTGCCCCTTCAGATCACTACATTTGTATCTTTCGGGTAAATACCTAGTAGTGCAGTTGCTGGGTCATAGGGTAGCTCTATTTTTTAACTTCTTGAGGAACCTCCATACTAACAGTCCTGTTTCAAATGCAGGCTCAGAAAGAATTCCTGGGAATGACTTCTTTCCATCTTGGAGGCTCTGCAGGAGATTGGGGGCTGACCTGAGCCCCACAAGTCTGGAGGGCCCCTGTCAGACAAGCCCATCTGACAGAGTGTGCTCTGCGCATGCACAGGTCCATGCAGGTCGTGGGAGCCATGGACCTGGAACTGTCAACTTCTTGGGGAATCCAGGTTTCATGAGCAGGTTCTTTGGGACCATGGAATCTGCCTAATCCCAAACCTTAACCTATGGACGTATTTATTGTGATGGTAGAGATGGAGGAATCTGTATTGTCTTGCCAGGATGGGGCCAGGCATGCTGATAAGGATATCCTTCACTGAAAGGCACCTTGAGGCCTTGATAACCAGTAAACCCAGGACCCCATCAGAAAGCCAGTCCAAATGGGGGCTGACTTTACACAAGTTTGAAGCTGAAGCCTCAGGAAAAATTTTGTGGAGTGGAATCTATCCACACAGGAGGCTGTGTTAGTGTATGGGGATAGGCCACAGCTCCACAAGCTTTGCGGGCCACAAATGCCCAAGGCTGGCTTCAGTGTGTGGGCTGCCCATGCTCAGGTCCTTCAGGTCAGGGTATCTGGGGGACCTGCAACAGAGCAGTTGTAGGAGAGGCTGACATCCAGGAACAACTGTGTGAGGTACCTGGCACCAGCCTCATTGCAATTTTATCCTATACCATAAGAGGTACCCAGTTTCAAATGCATCCTCAAAAAGATGTTTGGAGGAGGTGGGCTCACTCTGCCCTGGAGGCTCTACAAACTTTGAGGCCTGCTTTATGGTCTATAGGATTGGAGGACCCAGGTAACCAAAGGCCAGCTGATAGAATACAGACTACCCTTGCATGTGAAGCTCAGGTCTGGGAAGCTGTGAACCTGGAACAAGGCAGTTAGTTGTAGTAAGAGGCTGGGTCAGAAGTAGGTTATTGGGGAGGGGGGTACCTGATACCTGCCTCATTTGAGGCCTTAGTTTATACAAATGCACATATTCTCCCTGCAGGCCAATTTGGAGGCAATGGCACAGCCTTGTCAGCATTAAGGAAACTGACCTGGAACAGGGCAAGTGTCCTGAAAAGATGGGTCTTGGGAGTAGGCTGTTGAGGGTACAAGGAACCTGCCTTTTCCAAGCCCTATTCTACATAAAAGTGCATATGCTCTCTGAAGTTACAGGTGGAGGTGTCTGGACTGCTTTGCCAGGGTGCAGTTGGATCCTTAACTGAGAGGCACCTAAGAGCCTTGATTATTGGTAAGCCCTGGACTCCTCATGTGGCCATTCCTAAAGGGGATTGAGTTTGACCATTTGAAAGGTGCCAACTCAAGATTTTTGGGTGGTGAGCCTCCTCTGGCCTGGAAGCTGGTTTAGGACCAAAAGTAAGCTCCACAGGCTTGGAGGGCCTCCCAGGTACTTTCAGCAGGCTGATGGGGGTACTTATTGCACATGCATGAGTCATGTAGCTAGGGTCCTGGTTACAGGGCAAGTGTCTGGAAAAGCTGGTTCATAGGAATGGGCTTTTGGGATAGATAGCACCTGCTTATTTGCAGGTTTTAATCCACATAAATGTGCATATCCTCTAAAAGCAGAGCTGGAGAATTTTGAAGACCTGCAAAGGCTGATTCTAGTGTGCTGACCATGGTATTTCCAAGAGATACCTGGGAACCTTCATAGATGCAAAAACCTGGGACTTAAGCAAATACTAAGCACACACTGGAACTATCACCCATTTCAGTGGCTTCCTCAAAGAGAATTTCAGGGGTGGGCACCCTCCAAGCTTAAGGTAATGCACTTAAGTTGCACTTAAGTTGGAGAAAGGCCTTAGCTCTACAGGCTTGGGGGCCTTGGTTGCCCATGGGCAGTCGAGAGGGTATGTTTATGCTCATGTCAGGTTCACAGGTCAGGGAACCCAGGGACCTGGAACAGGGCAATGTTGAATGAGGTCCAGTCACAGTAGCAGACTCTCAGGGGTACCCAGCATGTGCCTAACCAAAGCCCTAACCTATGCAAATATACTCCCCCCCCCCCGAAATCTGTTTGGTTTTGGGAGGCACATAATGCTCAGACTGATTTTGTCATTACCAACAGTGACTTTAACACTGGTTAAAACAACTGTGGGAATTACTCCAAATGTAACTTAACTTATAGGAACAAACTATACCAGGTGAAACTTTATACAAGGGAAACTTTATTTGCAACAAATGAGATGACAGAGAATAACTTTCAAAGCCATGACTCCCTGAGCAGGGGTGAGTGGGTTCCTTTTATTTAAGCTAGAAATAATAGTCAGAAAGGGGAGTTTTGCCATCACATGTAGAAATGGGCATAAGGTCACACACCCATTTTAAAGAAACATGCCTATTCATACATTGTACATTATGTCAATGAGATTTGTGCTCCTTCCTCGGCAGAGATTTTTTTTAAAGAAATGTTTGTTATTTTATTTTTTTTAAAGATTTTATTTATTCATTTGACAGACAGAGATCACAAGTAGGCAGAGAGGCAGGCAGAGAGAAAGAGAGAGGGAAGCAGGCTCCCCACTGAGCAGAAAGCCCGATGCGGGGCTCGATCCGAGGACCCTGGGATCATGACCTGATCCGAAAGCAGAGGCTTTAACCCACTGAGCCACCCAGGTGCCCCCTCAGCAGAGATTTTAACATTATAATGAGGAAGAGGTAACTATATGGACCATCTGTGCAGGGGTGTGTTGGTGGTTTAGCTCAAACAGGTCTAGGCTTGCCAGAGTTCTTCCTGCTATTTGCCTCTAAAATATAAGGTTTATATTCCTCTGAAGATAGGGAGTATGTGGGGGGTCTTCCTGGTGACTATTTTAACCTCATTAACCCTGTGGTGCATAGCTTCAATCCTATAAAAACAACACAAGAATGTGCCTTAAGTCAATCTTTACTTTTGAAGCAGCACTGGGAGTTGTTTTTATTTTTTATTTTTTAAAAAAGATTTTATTTATTTATTTATTTGACAGAGAGAGAGAGAGAGATCACAAGTAGGCAGAGAGGCAGGCAGAGAGAGAGAGGGGAAGCAGGCTCACCGCTGAGCAGAGAGCCTGATGCGGGGCTTGATCCCAGGACCCTGAGATCATGACCTGAGCCGAAGGTAGAGGCTTAACCCACTGAGCCACCCAGGCGCCCCTGGAAGTTGTTTTTAATTATAATTTTTATTAGTTCATTTATAATTTTTATTAGTTCATTTCCATTTTGTTTTATTAACTTTTTCTAGTTTATAATTTTTTTAAATTTTTTTAAGCTTTATTTAAACATATAATGTAACCCCACCCCCCTCTCCCAACCCCTCTCCCCCCCACCCCCCTCAGTTTGTTTTATGACATTAAGAGTCTCTTTTGGTTTGTCTCCCTCCCGATCCCATCTTGTTTCATTTTTACTTTTCCTACCACCTTAACTCCCACCCCCGTTGCATCTCCACTTCCTCATATCAGGGAGATCATGTGATAGTTGTCTTTCTCCAGTTGACTTATTTCGCTAAGCATAATACGCTCTAGTTCCATCCATGTCGTCGCAAATGGTAAGATTTCATTTCTTTTGATGGCTGCATAGTATTCCATTGTATATATATACCACCTCTTCTTTATCCATTTATCTGTTGATGGACATCTAGGTTCTTTCCATAACTTGGCTATTGTGGACATTGCTGCTATAAACATTTGGGTACATGTGCCCCTTCGGATCACTGCGTTTGTATCTTTAGGGTAAATACCCAGTAGTGCAATTTTTTTCTCTTTCCATATCCTTTTCTGTTTATTTATTTTTATTTAATTTAAAAGCTTTTTAAAAATACAAGCTAGTTTTTATTTAAATTCCAGTTATACAGTGTAATATTAACTTCATGTATATAATAAAGTGATTCAGTACTCTCTACAATACCCTGTGCTCATCACAACTGCACTCCTCAATCCCCATCACCTATTTTATGTCCATCTCTACATGTGATGACAAAACTCCCCTTTCTGAGTATTCATCCTAACTTAAATAAAAGAGACCCACTCACCCCTGCTCAGGGAGTCATGGCTTTGGAATGTTTGTTCCTCCAATCCACGAGCATAGGAATTTCTTTATATTATTTTGTGTCCTCTTCAGTTTCTTTCGTAAGTGTTCTATAGTTTTCAGACTACAGATCTTTTAACTTTTTGGTTCGGTTTATTCATAGGTATCTTATTGGTTTTGGTGCAATGGTAAATGGGATCAATTTCTTAATTTCTTTTTCTGCTTTTTCATCACGATTGTACAGAAATGCAACAGATTGGGACACCTGGGTGGCTCAGTCAGTTAAGCTGCTGCCTTCGCCTCAGGTCATGATCCCAGGGTCCTGGGATTGAGTTCCATATGGGGACACTTGCTCAGCGGGGGCCTGCTTCTCCCTCTGCCTGCTCTGCCTGCTGCTCTCCCTTCTTGTACTCTCTTTTTCTGACAAATAAATAAATAAATAAAATCTTAAAAAAAAA
Organism: Taxidea taxus jeffersonii; assembly: GCA_003697995.1. Classification (NCBI taxonomy): domain Eukaryota; kingdom Metazoa; phylum Chordata; class Mammalia; order Carnivora; family Mustelidae; genus Taxidea; species Taxidea taxus. The sequence goes on along the minus strand of ML104638.1, from coordinate 70,799 downwards.
GAAATGCAACAGATTTCTGTATGTTGACTTTGTATCCCATGACTTTGCTGAACTCCTCTACCAGTTTAGCAATTTTTTTGGTGGAGTTTTTTGGGTTTTCTACATACATTATCATCATGTCTTCAATAAGTTGTGATAGTTTGACTTCTTCCTTGCTGATTTGGATGCTTTTATTTCTTTTTCTTGTCTGATTGCTAGGGTTAGGACTTCGGTGTTATGTTGGATACAATTGTTGAGAATGGACATCCCTGTCATGTACCTGACCTTAGGGGAAAACATCTCAGTTTTTCCCCATTGAGGATGATATTAGCTGTGGGTCTTTCATATGTAGCTTTTGTGATGTTAAGGTATGCTCTCTCTATCCCTACTTTTTTGAGGGTTTTTGTCAAGAATGGATGGAATGGGGCACCTGGGTGGCTCAGTGGGTTAAGCCTCTGCTTTCAGCTTGGGTCATGATCCCAGGGTCCTGGGATCGAGCCCCACATCGAGCCCCACATCGGGCTCTCTGCTTAGAGAGGAGGAGCCCACTTCCTCCTCTCTCACTGCCTGACTTTATGCCTACTTGTCTGTCAAATAAATAAGTAAAATCCTTTAGAAATGGATGCTATTTATTTTTTAAAGATTTTATTTATTTATTAATAAATAAATTAACATAGAAACATAGCAAGAGAGGGAATAGAAGCAGGGGGAGTGAGAGAGGGAGAAGCAGGTTTCCCGCAGAGCAGGGAGCCCAATGTGGGGCTTGATCTCAGGACCCTGGGATCTTGACCTGAGCCGAAGGCAGACAGTTAATAACTGAGCTACCCAAGCACCCCTGGTTGCTATATTTTATCAAATGTGTTTTCTGCATCTATTGAGAGGATCACATGGTTCTTGTCCTTTCCTTTATTAATGTGGTATATCATGTTGATTGACTCATGAATATTGAACCACCTCTATAGTCCAGAAATAAATCCATCTTGATCATGGTGAATAAATCTTTTATTATACTATGAGATGCAATTTGCTAGTATCTTGTTGAGAGTCTTTGTATCCATGTTCATTAGGGATATTGATCTGTAATTCTCCTTTTTAGTGGGATCTTTGCCTGATTTTAGAATCAAGGTAATGCTGGTAGAAAGAGTGTAGAAGCTTTCCTTCCATTTCTATTTTTTAGAACAGTTTGAGAAGAATAGGTATTAAGTCTTCTTTAAATGGCTGGTAGAATTTCCCTGAAAGTCAGTCTATCTGGCCCTGGACTCTTGTTTGTTGGGAGATTTTTGATTACTGATTCAAATTTTTTTTGCTGGTTATCAGTCTGTTCAAATTTTCTATTTCTTTCTGTTTCAGTTTTGGTAGTTTTGTGCATTTCTTCCAGATTGCCCAGTTTGTTGGCATATAATTTTGCATAATGCTTTATAACTGTATTTCTGTGGTGTTGGTTGTGATATTTCCTCTTTCATTCATGTTTTTATTTATTTGGGTCCTTTCTCTTACCTTTTTGATAAGTCTGGCTAGGGGTTTATCAGTTTTATTAACTCTTCTTAGGAATCAACTCCTAGTTTCATTGGTCGGTTCTACTAGTTTTTTGTTTGTTTGTTTTTATAACATTTATTTCTGATCCAATCTTTATTATTTCTCTTCTTCTGCTGGCTTTAGGTTACATCTGCTATTCCTTTTCTAGCTCCTTTAGGTGTAAGGTTAGTCTGTGTATTTGAGATGTTTCTTGATTCTTGATGTAGGCCTATACTGCAATATACTTTCCTCTTAGGACTGCCTTTGCTACATCCCTTATGTTTTGTACTGCCATGTTTTCACTTTTACAAGTGTTTCCATGTACTTGTAAAATATTTCTTCTTTAACTTCCTGGTTATCCCAATCATTTTTAGTAGGATGTCCTTTAACCTCCATGTATTTGTGGTCTTCCATTTATTTATTTATTTATTTAGTGGTTGACTTCATTATGTGGTCTGAAAATATGCATGGTATCATCTCAATCTTTTTGTACTTGTTGAGGGCTGATTTGTGATCTGGTATATGATCTATTTTGGAGAATGTTCATATGTACTTGAAAAAAAAACAGCATTCCACTCCTTAGGATGAAGTGTTCTGGAAAAGTGTCTATTCATATCTGTTAGGTCCTCTGGTCCAGTGTGTCAGTCAAAGCCATTGTTTCCTTGTTGATTTTCTGCTTAGATGATCTTTCCACTGCTGTAAGTGGGATGTTGAAGTCCCCTATTATTATTATTGTATTATTATCAATGAATTTCTTTGTTTGTTATCAATTGACTTATGTATTTGGCTCCTCTCAAGTTAGGAGCATGCATATTTACTGTTGTTAGATCTTCTTGTTGGATAGATCCCTTAATTAGGATATAGTGCCCTTCTTCATCTCTTGCTAAAATATTTGGTTTAAAATCTAGTTTGTGGGGGCGCCTGGGTGGCTCAGCAGGTTAAGGCCGCTGCCTTCGGCTCAGGTCATGATCCCGGGGTTGTGGGATCGAGCCCCGCATCGGGCTCTCTGCTCTGTGGACAGCCTGCTTCCTCCTCTCTCTCTGCCTCTCTGCCTACTTGTGATCTCTGTCTATCAAATAAATAAATAAAATCTTAAAAAAAAAATCTAGTTTGTGTGATATAAGTACAGCCTCTCCAGCTTTCTTTTTTGATGTCCATTAATGTGTTTGATGGTTCTCCATCCCTTCACTTTCAACCTGGAGGTGATTTGAGATCTCAAATGAGTCTCTTGTAGGCAGCATATAGATGGGTCTTTTTTTCTGTCTATTCTCATACTTTATATCTTTTTTTATTTGAGGATTTAGTCCACTTACTTTCAGAGTAATTATTGGTAGATAAGAATTTAGTGCCATTGTATTACTTGTAAAATTTCTGCTTCTGGAGATTTTCTCTGTTCCATATAGTCTTTGTTGCTTTCGGTCTTTCTTTCCCAATCAGAGAGTACTCTTTTATATTTCTTGCATGGCTGGTTTAGTGGTCACAAACTCCTTTAGTTTTTATTTGTCTGGGAAGTTCTTTATCTCTCCCTTTATTCTGAATGGCATCCTTGTTGGATAAAGTATTATTGATTGCCTATTTTTCCCATTCAGCATGTTGAATATGTCATGCCACTCTCTTCTGGACTGCCAGATTTCTGTGGATAGATATACTGCTAACCTATTTTGTCTTCCCTTGTAAGTTAGGAATTTCTTTTCCCTTGATGCTTCCAGGATTCTTTTCTTATCTCTATATTTTGTAAATTGTATTATGATATGTCTTGATGCTGGCCAGGTTTGTTGAATTTGATGGGAGTTCTCTGTGCTTCCTGGATCTGGATAAGTGTTTCTTTCCCCAGATTAGGTAAGTTTTCAGCTATAATTTGTTCAAATAAACTTTCTGCCCTTTTTTCCCTTTCTTCCTCTGGGGCTCCTATGATATGAATGTTACTATGCTATATGGAATCACTGAGTTCCCCAGGTCTACATCTATAATCCAATAGTTTTCTTTTCTTCTTCTTTTTTAGCTACATGATTTTTCTATAATTTTATCTTTTCTGTCACTTATTTGTTCCTCTGCCTTGTCCAGCCTTATTATCATTGCATCCAGTTGGCTTTGCATCTTGGTTATAGCATTTTTAATTTCAGCCTGACTAGTTTTTAGTTCTTTTATCTACACAGAAAGGGATTCTCTAATGTCTTCCACGCTTTTCTCAAGCCCAGCTTGTATCTTTATGATTGTGTTTTAAATTCTGATTCAAACATATTACTTATATCTGTTCTCACCAGACCCTTTGCCATGTCTTTTCCAGTTCTTTATTTTGAGATTAATTGCTCTGTCTTGGCATTTTGCCTAGACCCCTGTCTACTGTGTGTTAGGAAAACCTGTTATGTTTCCTGCTGCTGAGAGTAATGGCTATAATAAGAAGAGATAATATACTGTCCAGGACCTGGTGCTTCAAGAAGGTTTTTGTTTTGTTTTGGTGTGTACTGTGTGCACTCTTCTGTTGTGTTTTGGCTGCTCTTTCCCTCTGATTGGTCCCTTGCAGAATTTCTCCTTACCTGCAATGTGGACTGTTTGGATCTTGTCCAGTGTGTGGTTTTAACTAGGTGTGTTTTGGTTTGGTTTTAGAAAAGGCTGGATCCTACTTCCCCTAGAACTGAAGCTTTGCAGCACTTTATGATCAGTAGACTTGGTTTTTGTGGAGGGGGTTGGGTCTGTGCTGGTCTTCTAGAGGAGAGACCTGCTGTGCTTGTTCTCAGTCAGACTTGCCCTTGTAAAGATGCACCGGCAGGGTGCTGTGGGGCAGGGCTTGGTGTAAACTGCCCTAGCCTACACTGGGGGTGCTGTGTTCCTCACTGAAGTCTGTGTTGATGGGCAGGGAGGAAATGGGGTCACCCTACTCTCTCATCACTGGAGAGGGAGTTTGTGCCTTCCATTGTTCAAGAAACCCTCAGAGAAGAGAGAACAATCTCTCCTCTGCCTGTCTCATACTTCTGTCAGAACTCTGTTTTCACCATATGTGTATCTGAGCAGTCTGTCTTCCTGGCAGAACAGTACTCCTGTGTTTTACTTCAGGCACATGGCTGGGTTTCAAAGCACCAAATTTTAGGGACTCATAGCAGTGCAGATCCACACTGATCCTCTCAGGTGGGTCTTACCACACTGTGACTGATGCCAGTTCATCCCAGAATAGTATTTACATGACTGTAGGGCTAGGAGCTTATGGTAAAGCACAGCCAAAAGCTGGCTTCCAGGTTAACAGCCTTTAGCAAGTTCTTCTGCTGTTATTCTAATAATGGGCAACTCAATGGTATATGCCTTCTCTTTTGTTCTCCAAGAGGTAGTGCCATCTATCCCAAATGCACTCCAATAAGTGGAAATGTTTCTCCCTGTGCAACCCAGGGGATCCTCAGATATGCTTTCTGCTTAGGGGCCTCTGCCTTCTTTCCCCACAGGAACACCCCTAAGACCACCAGGTATGATCCTGGTGATGGTGTGGACTTTTAAAACTTCAGATTTTGAGCACCGCTGCTTATAAGAACTTGGGCTAGTCACCTCTCCTTTTCCCTGTCAGTGGTTTTGGGGAAGAGTTTTTCTTGTGCAGTCCCCTGCACATTACTTTCACTCTTCTTTCTCATTCTCATTGTTGCTCATCACTCTGTGATCAGGGTGCCATCCCCTCTGCAGCACCTGAAATTCTTTTCTCCCCCAAATCAACTCTCTGGAGTTCCTATCTTTCACAATGTAGTCATTTTTATCCCATTAGATGAGCAGTTTGTTCTCATTCCTCAGATTTATTTCTCAGGTGTTCAGAATGATTTGATATTTAGCTGGCTGTGTTCAAGGGACAAGGCAAGCATAGAGTCCCTCTACTCCTCTGCCATCTTAACTCCTTCTGGGAACTTTCACTAGTTTTAGCATTCAGGTAATAATTTTCTATAATTAAACCAGTAGTTGATAGAGTAAACAATTAACCCCATTAATGTACAATGACAAACAATATGAGTGGTCTGAATGAATAGCAAAATTTTAATTAAGAAACAGAAAAGGCAAGAGAAGGGCTAATAGAAGTTGGGATTCATATGGTAGTTGTCTTTCTCCGATTGACTTATTTCGCTAAGCATAATACCCTCTAGTTCCATCCATGTCGTCGCAAATGGTAAGATTTCATTTCTTTTGATGTCTGCATAGTATTACATTGTATATATATACCACCTCTTCTTTATCCATTCCTCTGGTGGTGGACATCTAGGTTCTTTCCATAACTTGGCTATTGTGGACATTGCTGCTATAAACATTTGGGTACATGTGCCCCTTTGGATCACTACGTTTGTATCTTTAGGGTAAATACCCAGTAGTGCAATTGCTGGGTCATAAGGTAGCTCTATTTTCAATTTTTTGAGGAACCTCCATGCTGTTTTCCAGAGTGGTTGCACCAGCTTGCATTTCCACCAACAGTGTAGGAGGGTTCCCCTTTCTCCACATCCTCGCCAGCATCTACCATATGATCTCCCTGATATGAGGAAGTGGAGATGCAATGGGGGTGGGGGTTAAGGGGGTAGGAAAAGAATAAATGAAACAAGATGGGATCAGGAGGGAGAAAAACCAAAAGAGACTCTTAATGTCATAAAACAAACTGAGGGGGTGGGGGGAAGAGGGGTTGGGAGAGGGTGGTGGGGTTACATTATATGCTTAAATAAAAAAACTTAATATAAAAAAGAAGAAAAAGACACGAGGGTTCCAACTCTCTGAGTCCCAATTTCCCATTTTTTAAAAAATGAGAAAGTGCAGTTGTAGAGGTTAAGCTTATAAAGAGAAGTATAAAATGAAACAAGACAGGACTGGGGAGGCAGAAAAATGGTAAAAAACTCCTAATCTCAGGAAACAAAGAGGGCTGCTGGAGGGGGAGGGATAAGGTGGCGGGGTGATGGATATATGGAAGTCTATGTTCTATGGTGAGTGCTGTGAATTGTGATAGACTGGTCATTCACAAAACTGTACCCCGAAACAAAAAATACATTATATGTTTTAAAAAAAAGACAAGTCTGAAAAACACATTTAAAAACATGGCTAGGTTTACAGGTATATACTCAGTACTGATAGATTTCGATGGATCTGAAAAAGTATTTCAGATCCATCATTTCAGTATTTGAAAATTAAAAATTTTCAAAGTATAGGGATGGAGGAATACACCACAATTTCATAGAAACCATTACGGAAAGCCAAGAGCCAATATCATTCTCAGTAGAGAAAAACTAAGAGATATTCCCTTAAGATCAGGAATACAAGGACACCAACTCTGGCCACTACTATTAAACACAGAACTAGAAATCCTATCAAGAATCCTATCAGGTCATGATCCCAGGGTCCTGGGATTGAGCCCTGCATCAGGATTTCTGCTCAGTGGGAAGCCTGCTTCCCCCCTCTCTATCTGCCTGCCTCTCTGCCTACTTGTGATCTCTGTCTGTCAAATAAAAAAAAATAAATCTTAAAAAAAATAACAATAGGACAACAACAAGAAATATATAAAGTCTATGTAAGTTGGCAAAAAAAAGACAAACTCTCTTTCTTCACTAAAACAACAACAACAACAACAACAAAAACCTGAACATGTTAGGGGAAGGTGGTTGTGTCCACACAGACTTAGTTCTCATAGGGAGGCTGGTGGCCTTTTCCTCGTGCATTCATAGACACTCTGAAATTTGCCTCTCCCTTCATGGAACAAGATGGTGACTTGAGGGAAATCGGCCACGCGGCCTTGTCCCTCCCATATAAGTACACTGGACAGTTCCCTTACACTTCGACGCTTCTATCTCCATGGACTAAGATGTTCATAAGAGGACGGTTTTCCCCAAGAAAGAGTTGTTCCTTAGAGTTCAGGGCCCAGCACAGCACTTTCGTTCAGCTTCCAGGCATCTGTGTCAAAACGCTGCTGTCTCCCTGAAACAGGATGTCAGGGCAGACGTGCATGTTGCACAAGTTGGTTTCTCAGGGTCGAGGGTATGGCCCCCACCAAGTAACTATGCTCTCACCTGCATCTGGGAGACAGCTTCTAGTTTCGGGGAAAATGTTAGTTGATGACCATCTTCTCCATTGTTCTTTTGGGGAGATGAGGGATTTGCACTTTCCTCGATGCTTCCAGACATCAGAAATTCTTCTCTCTTCACAGGACCAGGTGTGGCATGCTCCCCAGACTGGTTTCTCTGAGGTAAGCCTGTGGCACTTGCCTTGCATTTGCACACACCCCTTTGGAAAGACCTCTCTGCTCACTGTGCCTTGAGGCTATTAGCCTGAAGGAGGGTTTTGCTACCATGTTGTATCTTCGAGCTAGGTGTCCAGCACAGTACTCCCCTCATGCCTTCTCAGGCAGGGCCAGGCTGACCGCTAGGGTTAGGCTTGAGAAACCGGAAGCTGTCATGCACCCATCTGGAAGGTATGGTGGAGAAGTGCCCTGGGGACCGAATGGAGAGCTAGAATGAGGATGAGCTTCCGAGTGGGTCCCAGCAAGTTCCTCTTAGTCTTCCTGATGCAGCAATATCTTCGCTAGCCTCCTGGGCTGCAGAAACACCTCTGTGCTCGATGCATTGAAGGTTTCTTCTTTGTTCTTGCCAGAGTGGCCTTGCCTTGCCAGACGGTGTCCCAGATCCACCTTTGGCTCACAAGTAGGCTTCTGGACTGGTCACGGCTATATCCAGCTCAAGGGCTTGTGTGCCAGTCCTGTAAACACCAGGGGCCAATTGCGTAGCCCTGTGGAGTTCCTACCCTGAGGAGATGGGCAGAGGGTGAGCATTAAGGTGAGGCTCGGGCTTCAGCTGTGGCCTTGGGAGTGTTGGGGGGGTAGGGTAGGGGGTGGGGGGTAGGTGGCACCTAGTGTGGCCAGGGTTCAGGTTTATGGCTGGAACCCTGTGGGCCCCTGGGCATTGTCAAGTGGCCCGGTTTCCTTTTGGGCTCCAGGACGGTGAGTGTGGCCTGGATTAGGGGAGCCATTTCCATAGCATCCTCAGAACTAGGCACCATCACACCCACAGCCAGGGCTAGGGTTGGGGTTACAGTCTGGGAGATATCTGAGCCAGTGGGAGTGTGGAGCCCTGCCCTGCGGCTGGAGTCGAGGGTAAGCCTTAGGGTGAAGCTCAGGGCTAGGGTGGTGTCTCAGGGGCTAGGGCCCTTGCAGGATTGCAGTTCAGTGTTTCAACAGAACCATGCTCTCAGCTCCACCGGGTCTGTTGCCCATGGCTTCCTTGGTTCTGTGTTCCTGGAGGTTTTGCCCTGAACTGGTCCTGGGTCCCAAAGCCCTTTGATTCTCTGCCTGGCCATTCGGGCCCTTGGAGGGCCGGAGCCAAGCTGAGGGTAAGGGTGAGAGGCAACCCCCAAGGTAGGAAGGCACCTAGCTGGTGGTGGGGCTGAGAAAGTCCTGAGGGTTGGTGGCAGACAAGCAGTAGCATGAGTGTCTGCCTTCTGGCTTGTACTCAGGCCCTGCTCTTAGTGTTCCTGAAGCTTCGGGTTTCCACTAGCATCATGGTCCCCAGCAACATCACGGGGCCTGCCAAGTCCCATGGCTCAGACCATCCTTGCTCTTGCCCACAGCTCCACTACCCACTTCAGACTCACTGCCAGGGTTAGGGCCAGGTGAGGGAGGCAGAAGTCTAGGCCTAGGGTTCAGTTGCCAGTTCTGAAGGCGTTAGGGGTCAAATCGATGGCAATGCAGCATCCTCTCCCGAGGGCTGAGTGGACTGCTAGTTACTAGGTGAGGTTCTGGCTACAGATTTGGCTTCAGGGGACACTCAGAGGATGGTGTTGACTTGGTTGATCGGCTAGAGTCCTGTATTCTGGCAACACTGTGGAGGGGGTTGCCTGTGGCCCAGTTTCATCACATGCTCCTCACTAATACATGTGGCATCAGTCAGGTGAGTCAAATCCTTTTGCACACTCAGAGCTGGGGTCTGGGTCAGTCCTGGGTCAGTCCACAGTCAGTCCTGCGGCCCATGGCCTGTGGTTAAGATAGCGTTTGGGAGATAGCAGAAGTTGGTTCCCAGGCAGCATGGTGACCTGCTCTGAAGCCACAGTTAAGGAGGAGCTTTCTCGGAGATCCACTGACCTAAGGTCAAGGCACTTTCCTTAGACTTGCCCCACCACATATGGGTGCAATTCTTTCTCTCCTCAGTAAAAAGAGTGATGTTCATGAAAGGCCATTGACCTTCAGGCTAGTTAGTGGGAAGTAAGAGCATGGCACTCTCCTTAGGCCTCCCTGCAGACCTTTGAGAAGGTTTCCCTCTCCTTGAAATGACCTGTGAGGGGGAGGGTGGTCACCTTTCAGACAGACTTCTTTCTAACAGGGAAGCAGAAAGTTTTACCTCAGGCATTCACACACACTCTTGGAAACTTGCTTCCCCCATCATGACACAAAATGGTGATTGGAGAGAGCTGGCCGCTTGGCCTCCCTCTCCCCCATCAGTATGCAGGGTGTTTCTGTACCACATCTGGGCTTGGCTCTTCAGGGAAGTTGTTCCGCGGAGGATGTTTTTTCATCAAGACAGGTGTTTCTTAGAGTTCAGGTCGCCACACGCCCGATCAGCTTCCAGGCACCAGTGTGTAAAGGCCGCTGTCTCCCTGAAACATGCTGTCAGATGAGGGGTGTTGGATATACTGACAGGTTCTGCGGGGTGGAGCCTTGGGCCCTCCATGTATAGGTATGAGGGCCTGTGTCTGAGAGAAGGCTTGTGGCCGTAGGGGAACGGGAGCTGAAGGGGGCTCCCTGCCGTTGTACGATCTTGGAGCTGAGGGGGTTCCCACTTTCCTTTATGCTTCCAGGGCCCGAAATGTTTCTCCCTTCCAAGGACTAGGCATGAGGGGTGCCACGAGGTCAGTCATTTGCACTTGCCAGGCGCTTCCACCACCTGTTTCAAATAGGCCTCTGTGCTCATAGAGCCTGGAGGATATTTGCCTGAAGAAGGGCTTCGGTCCCGCATCCTTGCCATGAGAAAGGAAGGCAACACGCCTCTCTCTGAACGGTGAACCAGCAGGGTCCAGGGCCCACTTCTGAGGTCATGCTGCAAGAGTGGGGTCGCTCTCAGAAGTAGTCTTGAGCACTCTGAGAGGGAGTCTGTGTTCTGCTGTAGGTCAGGAGGCTGTGCACAGCGTTAGGTTGGTGGCTGGTGGGACAGCAGGTGCTGGTGCCTCCAGTGCGTGCCTGGTGCTCTGAGGCTGAGCTCTGGGGCCGCCTTCCTGGAGTTCCTGAGACACCACGGCCTGGGACCTTCCTTAGACTTCAGCACCAACACACGGGGCGAGTCTTTCTCTCTCCAGGAAAGAGCGATGGGTGGGAAAGGCAGCCCAGCATCGGGCTTGCTTCCTGGAGTTAAGGCCTTGGCCCACTGCTTAGGCTAGGCTGAGGTTTGAGAAGGCTTTCTTCTCCTTGGAGTGACGCATGTAGGGACTGTGGCCGCCTTCCACACAGACTTCATTCTCAGAGTGAGGCAGAAGGCCTTTGCCTCCGGCGTCCAAACACACTGTGGGGAAACTGCTGGCCCATTACCAACGCAAGGCGCTGACATGGGACAGGCCGGCTCCTCAGCCTGGGCGCTCCCCCTTCAGTAAGCCTGCCGATTCCTCTCTCATCCACGCTTCTCTCTTCCTGAACGTTGTTTGGGGGGAGGACGTTATTCCCCGAGAATGGTGTTTCTTTGAATTCAGGGCTCCGCTAGCTTGATTGGATTCCAGTCCCCTGGGTGAAACGACTTTGTCTCCTTCAATCCTGCTATTGGATGGGAAGTGCCGGGGTGGAGGCAAAGGCCTCAGGATGTCTGTATGTTGGCCAGGGTCTGAGAGAAGGCTTTAGGGGAAACCGGAACTGACTAGGTCCCCTACGATAGGCTCGTACATGGAACTGAGGCATTCATGGCTTCCTCTGTGCTTCTAGGTGTCAGAACTGCTTCTCTCTTCATGGGACTGAGTGTGGCATTGTCCTGAGGTAAACCCGTGGCACTTGACTTGCTCACTCACCACCCATTTTGGGTAGGCCTCTCTGTTCAGGGGGCCTCCAATATGTTTGCCTGAAGGAGGGCATCGCCGTCCTATTCTCTCCATGAGACAAGTATGCAGCACGGTGCTTTCATTACACTTGCTCCAGAGGGCCAACACATGGGGATGATCAGGCTGAGGTAAGAGGCGCTACTGTCAGATGTACTCCTGCATACTCAGAACGGGAGAGTGTGTCTTGCTGTGGATCCTGCTGTCACGGTACTCTCTTCATGGGACTGAGTGTGGCATGCAGAGTAAAGGCATTGTCCTGAGGTAAACCCATGGCACTTGACTTGCTCACTCACCAACTGCTTTGGGTAGGACTCTGTGCTCAGGGTGCCTCCAAGATGTTTGCCTGAAGGAGGGCATCGCCCTCCTGTTCTCTCCGCGAGACAAGTATATAGCCCAGTGCTTTTCTTATGCTTGCTCCAGTGGGGCCAATGGAGGGCCAGGGTCAGCCTGAGGGAGGTGGGGCTGCTGTCGGAAGTACTCCTGAGAACTAAGAACGGGAGTGTGTGTTTGCTGTGGGTCCTGCGGTCATGGTAGCAGCAGGAGTCAGGTTCATCACCCTTGTGCGGGGCCTCTGTGAGGCTGAGTGCAGGGGCGCCCTCTCGGATGTCCTTGGACCCGAGGGCTGGGAACACTCCTGAGGCTGCCACACCAACAGACAGGGGCTAATCTCTCTCCCTTTGAGAAAAAGCCCTGCCTGTGAAAGGCTGCTCGCCTTCAGGCTTGTTTCTGGGAGGTAAGGCTGTGGTTCTCTCTTGAGTGTTCCAGGCTAAGGTTTGAGAAGGCATCCTTCTCCATGGAGCAACGTTGTGCAGGGACAGTGTTCGAATAACACAATTTCCTTCTCACAAGGAGGCAGAGGGACTTTATGTCAAGCTTTCACACACACTCTTAGAGAACTTCCTCCCCGTTAAAGAAGCAAGGAGCTGCTGACACGGGAGAAGCCAGACCCTCAGCCTGGGTGTTCCCTGTCAGTAAGAGGGCAGATTCCCCTCTCATCCACACATCTCTGTTCTCAGATGCTGTTTGGGGAAGGACGTTGTTCCTCGAGAAGGTTAGCTTTTTGAATTATAATCCCTGCTGGTGGGTTTGGCTTCCAGGCCCCTGTGTGAAAAGACTTTCTCCCTAAAATGGGCTATTGGACAAGAGGTACTGGCGTCACTGACAGGGACTTGGGGGTAGGAGGGAAGCCCTCAGAATGTGTGTAGGTTTTCCTGAGTCTAAGAGAAGGTTTTTGGATTTCAGGGAAAACACAGCTGACTGGGTCCCCTCCGTTAGCTCCTTCATGGAGCTGAGGCATTCACGGCTTGTTCTGTGCTCTAGGTGTCATAACTGCTTCTCTCCTCAGGAGACCGTGGCTTGTGGTGTAAAGGAATTGTCCTGAACTATACACGGGGAAATTGCCTTGGCTCTCACCAACCGTTACGGGTAGGCCTCTCTGCTCAGGGCGCCTTCAAAATGTTTGCCTGAAGGAGGGCCTCGCTGTCCTGTGCTCTCCCCAAGGTAGTTATGCAGCACGGTGCTTCCCTTACGCTTGCTCCAGTGGGGCTGATGGACAGCCAGTGTCAGGTTGAGGGAAGCTGGGTTGCTGTCAGAATAACCCCTGCACACTCAGGACAGGAGTGTGTGCTCTTCGGTGGGTCCCGTGGTCACGGTCGCAGCCAGAGCTGGGTTCGTCACCCTTGTGTGGGGCTTCTGTGAGGCTGAGTGAAGGGGCACCTTCTCCAATGTCCTCTGACCTGAGGGCTGGGAACACTCCTCAGGCTTCTGCATCAGCACATGGGTCGAAGCTCTCTCTCTCTGGGATAGAGCCCAGCTCGTGCAAGGCCCCATGTCTTAAGGCTTGTTTCTGGGAGCTAAGGCTGTGGTTCTCTCTTGAGTGTTCCCGGCAAAGGTTTGAGAAGGCATTATTCTTTGTCAAGCAATGCTGTGCTGTGACGGTGTTCTCATAACACACTTTCTCACAGGGAGGCAGAGGGACTTTACCTCAGGTGTTCCACACACTGTAAGAGAACTCCTTCACCGTTAAAGAGGGAAGGCGCTGCTGACATGGGAGGGGCCAGACCATCACTCAGGCGCAGCCCCTTCAGTAAGAGGGCCTATTCCTCAATTTCCACTTTTCTCTCTTCTCGGACGCTGTTCGGGGGAGGACGTTGTTCCCCGAAAAGGGTGGTTTCTTGAAGTCAGATCCCGCTGGCTGGTTCGGCTTCCAGGCTCCTATGTGAAACGACTTTATCTCCCTGAAACAGGCTGTCAGAAGAGAGGTGCTGATGGCACTGACAGGCACCCAGTGAGAGGGGCAATGCCTTCAGAATGTTTGTCCATTTGAATGTCTTTAAGAGAAGGATTTTGGATTTAGGGGAAACCATAGCTGACTTGGACCTCCCCTCCATTAGCTCATTCACAGCTTGCTCTATGCTCTAGGTGTCAGAACTGCTCCTCTCTTCAGGAGACTTTGGCATGCGGTTTAAAGGCACTGTCCTGAAGTATACATGGGGAACTTGCCTTGTGCTCTCACCACCCGTTTCGGGTAGGCCTCTCTGCTCAAGGCGCCTCCAAGATGTATGCCTGAAGGATGGCCTCGCCGTCCTGTGCTCGCCACAAGACATTTATGCAGTACGGTGCTTTCTGTACGCTTGCTCCAGTGGGGCCGACAGACGGCCAGGGTCAAGCTGAGGGAAGCGGGGCTGCTACAGAAGTTCTCTTGCACACTAAGAAAGGGAGTGTTTGTTCTGCTGTGGATCCCACAGTCACGGAAGCAACAGGAGCCGGATTAATTACCCTTCTGCAGTGCTTCTGAGAGGCCGAGGGTAGGGTCGCCTTCTCGGAGGTCCTCCCTCTCCAGGGCTGGGAACCCTCCTGGGGCTGCCACACCAACACACTGGGGCAAATCTCTCTCTCTTTGCGAAAGAGTCCTGCTCGCGATAGGCCCCTAGCATCAGGCTTGTCCCTGGGAGGTAAGTCAGTGCCTCTCTCTGGAGTGTTCCTGGCTAAGTTTGAGAAGGTATCCTTCTCCGTGGAGTGACTTTGTGCGGGGACGGTGTTCACATAACACACTGAATTCTTATTCACAGGGAAGCAGAGGACTGTACCTCAGACGTTCACTCACATTCTTAGAGAAATCCTTCCCCGTTATAGAGGCAAGGCGCTGCTGACACGGGAGCGCCCGGCCCTTCACTTGGGTTCTCCACCATCAGTAAGAGGGCCAATTCCTCTCTCATCCACGCTCCTCTCTTCCTGGCATCTGTTCGGGGGAGGACGTTTTTCCCCGAGAAACCACAGCTTTACCTCCCAGAAACAAGCCTGAAAGCTTGGGGCTTTGCATGAGCCCGGCTCATTTGCAGAGAGAGAGAGTTTTGCCCCTGTGTGCTGATGCGGAATCCTGAGGAGGGTTCCCGCCCTCGGGTCGGAGGGTATCGGAGAAGGCGCCCTTTTACTCGGCCTCACAGAAGCCCCACACAAGGGTGACGAACACGGCTCCCGCTGCAAACGTGACCGCAGGGCCAACCGAAGAGCACACGCTCCCTTCCTGAGTGCGCAGGAGTTATTCTGACAGCAGCCCTGCTTCCCTCAGCCAGACCCTGGCCATCCTTCGGCACCACTGGAGCAAGCGTAAAGGAAGCTCTGTGATGCATAACTCTTTCACGGGGAGCACAGGACGGCGAGGCCCTCCTTCAGGCAAACATCTTGGAGGCGCCCTGAGCAGAAAGGCCTACCCAAAACGGGTGGTGAGAGCGCAACGCAAGTTCCCCGTGTATACTCCAGGACAAAGCCTTTACACCGCACGCAATAGTCTCCTGAGGAGAGAAGCAGTTCTGATACCTAGAGCACAGAGCAAGCCGTGAACGCCTCAGCTCCATGAAGGAGCTAACGGCGGCGGGGGGTGGCAAGTCAGCGATGGTTTCCCCTAAATCCAAAATCCTTCTCTTAAAGGCAGTCAAACGGACAAACATTCTGAGGGCAATGCCCTTCCCACTGGGTGCCTGTCAGTGCCGTCAGCACCTCTGTTCTGACAGCCTGTTTCTGGGAGACACAGTCGTTTCACACAGGGGCCTGGAAGCCGAAGCAAGCAGCGGGGAACTGACTTCAAAAAACCACACTTCTCGGAGAACAACGTCCTCCCCCTAACAGTGTCCGCAAAGAGAGAAGCCTGGATGAGAGTGTGTTGGTGCGCCAGCCTCAGGAGGGTTCCTGGCCCTTGGGTCCGAGGACACATGAGAAGGCGCCCCATCACTCAGCCTTACAGAAGCCCCGCATAAGGGTGCTGATACAGGATCCTGCTGCTACCGTGACCGCGGGACCCATAGAAGAGCACACACTAAAGTCCTGAGAGCGCAGGAGTACTTCTGACAGCATCACTGCTTCCCTCAGCCTGACCCTGGCCATCCGTCGGCCCCGTTGGAGCAAGCATAAGGAAAGCACCAGGCTGCCTAACTGTCTCACGGAGAGCACAGGACGGCGAGGCCCTCCTTCAGGCAAACATCTTGGAAGTGACCTGAACAGAGAGACCTACCCCAAATCAGGGAGAGAGCGTGAGGCAAGTGCCATGGATTACCTAAGGACAACACCTTCACACCACACGCCACACTTAGTCCCATAAAGAGAGAAGCAGTTCTGACACCTAGAAGTATAAAGCAAGCCACGAACAACTCAGCTCTATGAACGAGCTTAATGGAGGGGACCCAGTCTTCTCCTGTTTCCCCTAAAGCCAAAAGCCTTCTCTCAGGCATTAGGGATCTTACTCACAGCATGAGGGCTTTACCCTCACCCCAGGTCCCTGTCAGTGCCACCAACACCTCTGTTCCGACAGGCTGTTTCAGGGAAATAGAGGCGTTTCACACAGGGGCCTGGAAGCCAAACCAGCCAGCGGGGATCTGACTTCAAAAACCACCGTTCTTGGGTACAACGTCCTCCCCCGAACAATGGCCACTCACATCCACAGCGTGGATGAGCGAGGAATCCGCCCTCTTCCTGATGGGGCAGCGCCTGGGCTGAGCGGCCAGCCTCTTCTGTGTCAGCAGTGCTTTGTGTCGGAAACGGGAAAGCTGTTTTCTAAGAGTGTGTGAACGCCTAAAGTAATGTCCCTCTGCCTCCCTGTGAGAAAGAAGTCAGTGTGGAACGTGAACACCATCCCCGCCCAACGTTCCTCCATGGAGCTGGATGCCTTTTCAAACCTTAGCCTGGAACACTTAAGAGAGAACCACAGCCTTACCTCCCAGAAATAAGCCTGAAGGCGAGCAGGGCTCTTTCCCAAACAGAGAGAGATTTGCCCCATGTATTGGTGCGGAAGCCTGAGGAGTGTTCCTGGCCCTCAGGTCAGAGTACATCCGTGAAGGTGCCCCTTCACTGGGCCTCACAGAAGCCCCGCATGAGGGTGACGAAACTGGCTCTTGTTGCTACTGTGACTGTGGGACCCACAACAGAACACACACTCCCATTCTGTGTGCGTAGGAGTACTTCTGACAGCAGCCTGCTTCCCTCAGCCTGACCCTGGCCATCCACCGGCCCCACCAGAGCAAGCGTAATGAAAGCACCGTGCTGCATAACTGTCTTGCAGAGAGCACAGGACAGCGAGGCCCTCCTTTAGGCAAACATCTTGGAGGCGCCCTTAGCAGAGAGGCCTACCCAAAATAGGTGGTGAGTGTGCAAGTCAAGTGTCCCGTGTATACTTCATGACAATGGCTTTGCATCACATGCCACAGTCCTGTGGAGAGAGATGTGGTTGTGGCACCTAGAGCATAGAGCAAGTCATGAATGCCTCAGCTCCATGCATGAGCTAACAGAGGGGACCCGGTCAGCTGCGGTTTCCCCTAAAGCCAAAAGCCTTCTCTCAGACGCAGGCAAATGTATACACATTCCGAGGGCTTTGGCCCCCACCCCAGGATGCTGTCGTTGTCACCCACACCTCTGGTCTGACAGCCTGTTTCAGGGAGATAGAGTTTCACACAGGGTCCTGGAAGTCCAATGTTTAGGACGCAAAGTGATGACAGGGGAGAGGCCGGCCTCTTAGCTCGGGCCCTCCCCCATCAGTAAGGGGGCCGATTCCTCTCTCATCCATGCTTCTCTGTCGTGGATGTTTTTGAGGGGGACGTTGTTCCCCGAGAATGGTGGTTTTTTGAATTCAGGGCCTTGCTGGCTGGTTCAGCACACTCAGAACAGGAGTGCGTGTTCTGCTGTGGGTCCTGCAGTCACGGTAGCAGCAGGAGCTGGTTTCAACACCCTTGTGCAGGCTTCTGTGAGGCCGAGTGAAGGGGCATCTTCTCGGATGTCCTCCGACATGAGGGCTGGGTTCCTTCCTTAGGCTTCCTCACCAACACATGGGGGCGAATCTTTCTTTGCAAAAGAGCCCTGCTCACGAAAGGCAGCTCGGCTTCAGGCTTGATTTTTGGAAGTAAGGCTGTGGTTCTCTCTTGAAGTTCCAGGCTAAGGTTTGAGAAGGCATCCTTCTCTGTGGAGCGAAATTGTGTGGGGACAGTGTTTGCTTTCCACACTGACTTCTTTCTCACAGAGAGGCAGAGGGACTTTACCTCAGACGTTCACACATACTCTTAGAAAACTGCTTCCCTGTTTAAGATGCAAGGCACTAACATGGAGAGGCCAGCCTCTCAGCCCTGGCTCTTCTCTAGCCTTAAGCGGGCAGAATCCTCTCTCATCCATGCTTCCCTCTTTGTGGACGTTTCTCGGGGGAGGACGCTTTTCCTGCAGAACGGTGTTCTCTGAATTCATGGCCCTGGTGGCTCAGTCAGCCCTATGTGAGACGAGTCTGTCTCTCTGAATACGCTGTTAAACCAGAGATGCTGGAGGCATCCATAGGGTCCTGTGGTGGAGGCCAAAGCCCTCAGGATGTGTGTACATTTGCCTGGGTCTGAGAGAAGGCTTTTGGCTTTAGGGGAGACTGCAGCTGACTCCGTCCTCTCCTTTAAGCTAGTTCATGGAGTTGAGGTCACCTTGCTCTATGCTTCCAGGGCCCAAAATATTTCTCCCTTCATGGAACCAGGTATAAGTGGCCTTGTATTCACGTTTCTTCTAGGTTAGTCTTTTATACTTGCCAGGCAATCCAATACCCATTTCGAATAGGGTTCTGTGCTCACAGATACTGGAGGATGTTCGCCTGAATGGGGGCCTCACTCCCGTGTCCTTGGGAGAGACAGGTACACAACATGCCTCTGTCCATAAGGTGGCCCAGCAGGGCCCGTGGCCAAAATCAAAGGACATGCTATGAGTGGGGGGGCTGTCAGAGTAGTTTTGCGTACTCTGAGCTGGAGTATGTTTTGTGCTGTTGGTCCGGAGGCTGAACACTGTGTCAGGTTGGCAGCCAGTCGGACAGCAGGAGCTGGTGCCTCCATCGGGTGCCAGTTACCCTAGGCCGATTCAAGGGCTTTCATCTGGGAGCTCCTTGGACACCGGGCCCAGGACATTCCTTTGGCTTCCGCAGCAACACACGGGGAGAGTCTTTCTCTCCCCAGGAAAGAGCGATGTGGTGAAAGGTGCCTCAGCATCGGGCTTTTTTCCTGAAGTTAAGGCCTTGGCCTACTCCTTAGGCTTGCAGGCTGAGGTTTTAGAAGGCATCCTCTTTGGAGCGACGTGTGCGGGGATGGTGACCCCCTTCAACACCAACTTCATTTTCACAGTGAGGCAGAAGGCCTTTGCCTCCGGTGTTCACACACACTGTGGGGAAACTGCTTCCCCCTTCCTGACCCACCCCATGACTGGAGAGCTGTTGGCCACTCGGCCCTGTGCTCCCTGGTCAGTACGACATTGGTTCCCCTACCAGTCATAGGGGCTTGACTCTTCTTGAAAGGGGTTCGAGGGAGAAGATTTTTCCCCAAGACAGGTGTTTCCTAGAGTCCAGGGCCCCGCATGCTTGCTCGGCTTCCAGGCACCAGTTTGTAAACGCCACTGTCTTACTGAAACACCCTGTCAGAATAGAGATGTTGGCGACAAGTCGGGCTTCTCCTGGGTGGAGCCTAGGGCCCTCCATGTATAGGTACGTGGGCCTACGTCTGAGAGAAGGCTTGTGGCTGTAAGGGAAACAGGAGCTGACGGGGGCTCACCCCCCATTGTGCATTCTTGGAACTGAAGGGGTTCCTGTGTTCCTCTATGCTTCCAGGATCTGATGTTTCTCCCTTCATGGGACCGGGTATGAGAGGCGCCATAGACACATTGTCACGAGGTTATCCATTTGCACTTGCCAGGCATATCCCCCACCCCTTTCGAATTGGTCTCTGTGCTCACGGAGCCTGGAGGATATTTGCCTGAAGGAGGGCCTCGCTCCCATGTCCTTTTCCAAGACAGGTAGGCAACACACTGCTCTCTGAATGGTGGCCCAGCCGGGGTCGGGGCCCATTACTACGGTCAGGCTGCAATATGGGGCGGCAGTCAGAATTAGTCTAACTCACTCTGTGTGGGAGTCTGTGTTCTGCCGTCGGTCCGGAGGATGGGAACCAGGTTAGATTGGTGGCCGGTGGGACAGCAGGAGCTAGGGCCTCCGCCACATGCCGACTGCTCTGAGGCCGAGTTCCGGGGCCACCTTCCCTGAGTTCCTGCGACACCACGGCCCCGGACCTTCCTTAGGCTTCAGCAGCAACACACGGGGCGAATCTTACTCTCCCCAGGAAAGAGCGATGGTCGGGAAAGGCAGCTCGGCATTGGGCTTGTTTCCTGGAGTTAAGGCCTTGGCCCACTCCTTAGGCTTGCAGGCTGAGGTTTGAGACGGCATCCTTCTCCTTGGAGCGACCCATGTGGGAACAGTGGCTGCCTTCCACACAGTGGGGAAACTGCTTCCCCCTTCCCAACCCACCACAGTCATGGAAAGCAGCCAGCTGCTCGGCCCCGCGCTCTCCCATCAGTTCGAGGTCCGTTCCCCTACCAGTCATCGGGGCTTGGCTCTTTGTGAAAGGGGTTCGCGGGAGAAGGTTTTTCCCCAAGACGAGTATTTCCTAGAGTCCAGGGCCCAACACGGTCGCTCAGTACCAGACACCAGTTTGTAAACACTGCTGTCTTCCTGAAACACCCTGTCAGAACAGAGGTGCTGGCGCCACCATTGGGTTCCTCTGTGTGGAGCCTTGGGCCCTCCATGAATAGGTATGTGGGCCTGTGTCTGAGAGAGAAGGCTTTTAGCTTTAGGAGAAACAGGAGCTAATGGGGGCTCCCCTGTGTTGCTCATTCTTGGAGTGGAGGTGTTTTGGCTTTCCTCTATGCCTCCAGGTGTCACAAATTATTCTCTCTCCATCGGCCCAGGTGTAGTGGTTTCTAGAGAGTTTTCCAAGTTGTATGCCTTTGCCACTTGCCTTGTGATTCCACTCACCTGTTTTGGAATTCGTCTTTGCTCTGCGTGCCTGGAAGTTGTTAGCCTGATGGATGTCTCTCTATGGTTTCCTCTCAGTGAGGTTTAGATCCACAATGCTGTCCTGTTTTGCACACACAGGCAGGGACAGGGGACTGGTAGCGTTAGGCTGACAAAGCCGGAGCTGTTAGAAGTGTCTTTTCAGATGCAGAACTAGAGTTTGTGTTCTGCTGTCCGTCCCGGGGTGGGGGATGTTGGTTGGGGTGGTGGCCAGGGGACAGCAGGATCCAGGGTTCTGGCCAGGTGCCAATCTTCTCTGAGGTCCGAGTTAAGCGGACACCTTCTTGGAGATCATCTGACCCACCTTCCTTAGGCTTCCCCACCACACACATGGACGAATCTTTCTCTCTTCAGGAAAGATTGAGGGTCGCAAAAGTTGGCTTGGCTTCAGGCTTTTTTTCTAGGAGATAAGGGTATGGCACTCTCCTTAGACTTCTAGGTAGAGTTTTGAGAAGGCATCCATCTCCATGGAGCGATGTGTGAGATAAAGGTGGTCACCTTCCACACAGACTTCTTTCTCACAGGAAGGCAGATGACCTTTTCCTCACGTGTTCACCCACACTTTATTCAAATTGCTTCCCTGTTCATGGAATAAGATGATGATTTGAGAGTGACGAGCCACTCAGCCTGGTCGCTCCCCCATCGTTAAGCAGACCATTTCCGTGACACATCGAGGCTTCTCTTCTTTGTAGCTGTTCAGAGTAGGACCTTTTCCCCCAAAAGAGCTGTTTGTTTTTTTTTTTTTTAGAGTTCGGGGCCCAGCCCAGCCCAGCCATCATTCACACAGATGCCTGTGTGAAAACTGCTGTCTCCCTGAAACATGCTGTCCAGCAAGAGATACCTGTTGCACCAACAGGTTGCTTGTGGTGGAGCCTAGGGCCCTCAATATATATGTGCACTCGCTTGCTTTTGTGAGATGGCTTGTGGCTTCAGGGTAAAATGGGAGCTGATGACGCTCCCCTCCGTGGCTCTTTCTTTGAACTGAAGGGTTTGTGCTTTCCTCTATGCTTCCAGGTGTCAGAAATGCTTCTCTCTTTATGGGACTTGAAGGTGTGTGTTCTCTAGACACGTGGCTCTGAGGTAATCCTGTAGCACCTATCTTGTGCTTCCATGCACCCGTTTTGGAAGTCCTTTCTGCTCAGGGTACCTGGAGGATGTTAGCCTGAAGGACGGTCTTGCTACCGTGTCCACTCCATGACATATATATCCATCACGGTGCTCTCCTCACGCCTTCACAGACTGAGAGGGATCAACTGCTAAGGTTAGGCTGAGAGAGTGGGAAGTGTCAGAAGTTGTCTTTGCTCACTTAGAACTGGAGTTTGTATTCTTTTGTTAGTCCTACAACTGCAGCTCCTGATTAGGGTCATGACTGGGTAGTCTGTAAAATCCGTTCCCTGGGCTGCCTGCCAACCTGCTCTGAGGCCTGAGTTAAGGGACAATTTTCTCAAAGATTTTCTGACAGAATAGCACCACGCTTTCTTAGGCTTCCCCCACACACTGGTGCCAATCTTTGTCTCCTCATGAGAGTGCATAGGTCACAATTGGCGGGTTTCCTTCAGGGTTGTTACTGGGAGATAAGGGGTTGGCAATTTCCTGTGACTTCCTGGTGGACCCTTGAGAAGGCATTCCTCTTCTTGGAAGAAAGGGTTGGGGGAAGGTGGTCGTCTTCTACACAGTACTTCTCACTGGAAGACTGGTGGCTTTTTTTTCAAACATTCACACATAGTCTTTGAAATTTTAAAAAGTTCCTTGTTGCTGTGGCCACCTGCTCTGAGTTAAAAGGCTTCAATAGGAGCTTTATTAGAGATCCTCTGACCTAAGTGCATATCACCTTCTTTGGCTTTTATGCACACTGGTGTGAATCTTATTCTCCTCAAAAAAGAATGAATGTCGTTAAAGGCTGTTTCATCTCAGTGTTGTTTCTAGGTGGTAAGGGTATGATACTTAACCTTAGGCTTCTAGCAGAAATTTTACAAGACATCATTCTCATTGGAACAATCTGTCAGGGGATGTTGGTCGCTTTTACACAGATTTATTTCTCACAAGGAGGCAAATGTCCTTTTCCTCACGTGTTCACACACACTATTTGAAAGTTGTCCACATCTTTTGATAGTAGATGGTGATTTGAGAGAAGCTGGCCTCATGGACTTATCCCTCCAACATAAGTCTACTGACATTTCCATTACACGTCCAGACTTTTAGTTTCCTGAAAGTATATGTTAGATGAATGAGGGATTCCCTCAAACCTGTTTTTTTCCTTTTTTTCAAGATCTGTGCCTGTCATGTTCATTCATGTTCCAGGCATCTGTGTGAAACACTGCTGTTTCCCCGAAACACTATTTCAGTGTGGAGGCATGTGCCGCATAGACTCATTTCTTATGGTGGAATATTTCCCATAACCTTATAAATTCACTTGCCTGTGTCTGGTTGATGGCTTCTAGCTTCACGGGGAAACATTAGGTGAAGAGTGTTCTCCATGTTGCTGTTTCTTGGTGCTACGGGCTTCCCACTTTCCCCTAAACTTTCATACATTAGAACTGCTTCTTTTTTCACAGGAACAGCTGTGGTTTTCTCCCCAGTCTTGTTTCTCTGAGGTAAGTATGTAGCACTTTCTTTCTGTTTCCACATACCCTTTTGGAAAGGCCTCTCTGCTCAAGGTGCTTCTAGTATGTTAACCTGAAGCATGAATTCAGAACGATGTTGTCTCTTCGAGATAAGTGTCCAGCTCTGTACTCTCCTCCTGCCTTCACAGGCAGGGCCAAGCCGGTGGCTAGGGTTTGGCTGAGAGACTGGAAGCAGTGAGAACTTGGGTTTGTATGCTCAGACCTGAGGTTTGAATTTAGCATTCAGTTCCACAGCTGAAGCTAGTGGTTAGGGTTGCATCGGAGAGAAGGTAGGAGTTGATCCTCTGGCAACTGCTCCGAGGCCTGAGTTAAGGGGAGCTTTTTTAGAGTTCCTCCTAACATTAAGTGCATGGCACTTTCCTTATGTTTCCCCCACACACTTGTGTGAATTTTTCTGTCTTTAAGTCAAACATGTCATGAAATTATGTTTCACTTCTGGGTTGTTATTTGGTGTAAATGTTTGACAGTTTCCTTAGGCTTCCCAACATTCGTCTGACTGAAACCTCATGAGTTTTGTCTCGAAATCTTGCCTGATTTCTCAGATCTCCTGGCATTTGTACTCATTTCTCATGAGATTTGGACTCAGATCTCATGAGTTTTGTGTATGGATGAGTTCTCACAGGATTTGGATTAGATCTGGACAGAGATAAGTTATATTTTAATGAGATCATATGAAATTTGGACTGAGTCCATGAGATTTGGAATTCCATCTGATGGTATTTGGCTAGGAATGTTTAGAGATATGTTTTGAGTTATCATGAGAATTGGACTGATATCTGTCAAGACTTGGATGAGGTCTCACGAGATTTGGATTGAGTTTTCAGGAGATTTGGGATGAGATCTCACAAGTTATGTGTGAGATCTCATGAGATTTGGATTGAGATCCGGTGTGATTTCAAAGAGTTCCCCTGAGATTTGGACTAAGTTCTCATGAGAGTTTAAATGGACTTACAGTATTTGGGTAGAAATCTTGACGGATGAGCATGAGATGTCCTGAGGTTTTGACTGAGTTCTGGAGAGATTTGGAAGAGGTCTCACTATATTTGGACTGAGTTCTTGAGAGATTTGGAAGAGGTCTCACTAGATTTGGACTGAGTTCTCATGAGATTTGGGTAGAAATCTGGTGAGATTCAAATGAAGTTTCAAGTGTTCTGGATGAGATCTCACTCTATTTGGACTGAGATCTCATGATATTTGACTAGAAATCTTGCAATATGTGTGTGAGGTCGCAGGAGATTTGGACTGAGTTCTCACGAGATCTCTTGAGATTTGGCTAGAAATCACGAGATCTCGAGATTTGGCTAGAAATTTCACCAGATATGCATGAGATATCATGAGATTTGGACTGAGTTATGTCAAGATTTGTATGAGATATCACAAGATTTGGATGATTTTCTGGAGATTGGACAGAGATTGGTGAGATTTGAATGAGTTCATACCAGATTTGGACTGAGTCTCATGAGGTATGAAATGAGATCTGATGAGATTTGTTTAGAAATCTCCCTAGATGTTGGTGAGATCTCACAAGATTTGGGCTGGGATCTGGCAAGATATGGAAGAGTCTCATGAGATTTGAACTGAAGTCTCAAGATTTGAACTGGTCTCGAGATTTTGGTAGAAATTGTGTGTAATGGGCGTGTGATATGTGATTTGGACTGAGTTCTGACGAGATTTTGTTGTGATCTTATGAAATAAGGCCTGAGTATTCTTATGTTTTGTACTGAGCTCTCAGGAGAATATGACTAAGGTCTCTCAATAATTGGGTAAGAAGCTTGTGAGATGTGTGTGAGATCCTAGGAGATTTGGACGAAAATCTGGTGAGATTTGGATGAGATCTCTTGATATTTGGGCAGAAATTTGGATGAGATCTCATGACATTAGGATTCAGTTATCAATAGATTTGGATAGAACTCTTATGAGATGTGCATGAGAGCTCACGAGTTTTGGCTGGAGATCTGGTGAGATTTCTATCAAATCTCACGAGGTTGATACAGTTCTCACCAGATTTACCCTCAAATCACCTGAGGTCTGGAAAAGGAATAAGGTATATTTTCCTTTTTCTGGATTGTTTTGAGGCTAATACAGACAATCTTAATGTTTTGAAAGCCCAGGAAATATCTCATGGGATTTGAGTGACATCTCATGAGATTTGAACTGAAACTGTGTGAGATTTGCCCCAAGATCATGGGAGATGTGAATAATCCAGGAGCTGCTTTCTTCTTGCATTTGAGGAATGTCACACAGTCTTTCCTAAAAGGTCAAATGCCTAGGTTACAACCCAGGGAGTCTCCCTTGTGTTCAAATTTGACACTTCCTGGAACTAAAACTCTCCTGTATCTCTCCCTTCTCACATAATGTCAGTAAGGTTTCTCAAGCCCATTCATCCCTATTTCAGTGCTCTGTTTGGAGCCCAAATTCACAATGGCATCTGTGGGCTTTGTGGAGTGCCAGGTGTTCCCAGTTTCTCCGAACAGCAATGTCCTTGTGCTAGTGATTATGCTCCCCAGGCCTCTTCTCCCATTCTTTACTCTGTCTTTGGTTTTGTTGACTGTTTCCTTTGCTGTGTAAATGCCTTTTATCATGATGATGTCCCATTTGGTTTTTTTTTTTTTTTGAGTTTTGTTTTCCTTGCCTTTGGAGACATGTCTTAAAAGGATTGGTCAGACATGTTGCTGCCTGTGTTCTCCCCTAGGGTTATGAAAAGATGTTCAACATCACTTAGCACCAGAAAAATACAAATCAAAGCCACAAAGAGATACCACCTCACACTAATCAGAATAGCTAAAATGAAGAACCATGGAAACAACAGATGTTGGCAAGGATGTGGATGAAGGGGAACCATCTTACACTGTTGGAATGCAAACTGGTGCAGGCCTCTGGAAAATAGTATGGAGGTTCCTCAAAAAGTTAAAACTAGAGCTACCCTATGGCCCAGCAAATGTACAACTCGGTATTTACCCAAAGATACAGATGTAGTGAAAAGAAGGAGTACATGCACCCCAATGTTCATAGCAACAATGTCTACAATAACAAAACTGTGTAAGGAGTTGAGATATCATTTAACAGAAAAGGAAGATTCCATATACAATGGAATACTACTCAGCCATCATAAAGGATGCATACCTACCATTTGTATCAACAGGGATGGAACTGGAAGGGATTATGTTAAGTGAAGTAAGTAAAGCAGAGAAATAAAATCATCATATGGTTTCACTCATATGTGGAACATAAAGAGTAGTTCAGAAGACCACAGGGGAGAACTGAAGACCATGGGCTAAACTGAATGGGGAGAAATCAGAGAGGGAAAGAAACCATGAGAGACTCTGAACTCTGGGAAACAAACTGAGGGTTAAATAAAGGAGGGGCATGTAAGGAAGGGTAACTATGTGATGGGTATTAAGGAGCGCACGTGTTGTGATGAGCCCTGGGTGTTACATGCAACTAATGAATTGCTGAACACTGCATCAACTACTAATGATGTACTAATTGTTGGCTAACTGAACATAATAATAATTAAATAGAATGAACCGATTAACCAGGAAATTAATGAAGAAATTTTAAAAAGGAAATGGAAACAAATAAAAATGAAAACATGATATGCTAAAACCTTTGGGATGCAACAAAGGTGCTCCTACAAGATAAATATATTGCAATACACACCTACCTAGAAGAGTAAGAAAAGTCTTAAATACACAAAGTAACCATAAGCCTAAAGGACTTGGAATAGGAACAGCAAATACAGCCAACATCACCAGATGAAGGGAAATAATAAAGATTAGAGCAGAAATAAATGATATGGAAATAACAATCAAAAATAGTGAAATAGATTAATGAAATTAAGAGCTGGTTCTTTGAAAGAATTAATAAAATTGATGAACTCCTACCAGATGTGTCAAAAATAAAAGAGAAAGGACCTAAAAACATAGGATCACAAATGAAAGAAGAGAGATCACAACCAACAGAATAGAAATATGAATAGTTATAGGAATATCTTGAAAAATCACATGCCAAGAAACTGGGCAATCTGGAAGAAATTCCTACAAACATACTAACTACCAAAACTGAAACAGGAAGAAATAGAAAATCTGAACAGACCATAACCAGAAAAAAAAATGAATCAGCAATCAAAAAATCTTCCAAAACACAAAAGTGCAGAGCTAGATGGCTTCCCAGGGGAATTCTACCAGCCATTTAAAGAAGAGATAATTTCTATACTTCTTAAACCCTTCCAAAAAATTATAAATTCAAGAAAAACTTCAAACCCATTCTACAAGACCAGCATTACCTTGATTCCCAATCCAGAAAATGACCCCACTAAAAAGGAGAATTACAGGTCAATATCGCTGATGAACATGGATGCAAATGTCCTCAACAAGATACTAACAAATTGAATCCAACAGTACAATAAAAATATTATTCACAAAAAACCAAGTAGGCTTTATTTCTGATCTTCAAGGGTGGTTCCACTTGACACACCACATTAATAAAAGAAAGCACATGGTTATCTCAATAGATGTAGGAAAAGCATTAGGCAAAATACAACATCTCTTCTTGTCAATACCCTCAAAAAAGTAGGGATAGGTAGAACAAACCTCTACATCACTTAGGCCATATACAAAAGGCTCACTCTCAATGGAGAAAAACAGAACTTTTCCTCTAGGGTCTGGAACAAGAATGTGATGTCCATTCTCACCAGTACTATTTAACACAGTACTGGAAGTCTTAGCCTCAGCATTTAGGTAACAAAATGAAATAAATGGCACACAAATTGGCAATAAAGATGTCAAATTTTCACTATTTGCAGATGACATAATACTCTATAAGAACCCAAAAGTCTCCATCAAAAAACTGCTAGAACTGATGCACGAATTCAGCAAAATCACAGAATGTAAAATCCACATACAAAAATCTGCTGCATTTCTATATACCAATAAGGAAGCAGCAGAAAAAAAATCAAGGAATTGATCCCATTTATAACTAGACCCAAAATAATAAGATACCTACAAATAAACTTAACCAAAGAGATAAAATCTCTAAACTCTGAAAACTGTAGAACACTTATGATGGAAGTTGATGGGACATGGGCTAGGTGGGTGATGTGTATTAAGGAGGGCACTTGTTATGATGAACACTGGATATTGTATATAAGTGATGAATCACTGAATTCTATCCCTGAAACCAAAATTGCACTGTACATTAACTAGCAAAAATTTGAATAAAAACGTGAAAAAAATGAGAACCCAGAAACTGGAAAAAATTTAAAAATCAAAATATAGTATGAGAGAACTAAGATGGCAGAGAAGTAGGTGTCCTTAATTTCATACGATCCCTGGAATTCAGCTAGATAGTCATCACATCCTTCTGAGCACCTGTGAACTCAACCTGAGATCTAAGAAAAGAATTGTTGCAATTCTACAAATAGAAAAGCAACCACTTTTTGCAAGGTAGGAGGCACAAGGAAGTGAATCTGAAGCAATATATCAGAAAACAAACTATGGGGGGAGGGAGCCTCTGTAAGCTGGGTACTGGAAAGTGATATAGAGCAGAGCACAGAATCTGAACTTTTAGAAGTCTGCTCCAGTGGGGGACATCCCTGCATGAAAGGCATGCAAGTGGCCAAGCAGGGCAGAATCCCAACTGGGACAGCTTGGTCTCAGGATGCCTGAGCTCACAAAGAGAATAAGGATGCCTGAGCACAGCAGAGTTTCCAAGCATCGAGGAAGGGAAGCTAATGTCAGACACCAAGCCTGGGAGTGGGCCTTTTGCTCAATGTTGCCATAAACCATGAACCCCTGTACAGTAGAGGGACCATTCTCTGAGCAGGGGCCCAGGAAGAGGATGAACCGTGGGTAGACCCCTCTCGCTTCCTTGGAGGAATGGTGCAGATGTGCACCACAGGAGTTAATGAGACTTGAAAAAGTGTCACATGCCCTAGATTAAAAACAACAACACAGGAACACTGGGACACAGCCTGTGTGAACACAGAGTGCAGACAGAAACAAGGGAGACAAGAGAGATTGCTTTTCTTGGAGGGCTCCCTGAAGATTGGGGTGGGGGGCAGAATTTCAGCTCCAGGGCTGGAGATCAGGGTGCAGTCATCTTCATCTTCCAGTGTAGCCTGAAAGCCTTCAGGGAACAAAAGCCATGTAGGGCTTTCTGGAGACACTTACACTGAGCCCGGCACCCTCACAAGGAGAGGTGTCATTCCACCTGGACAAAGACATCTGAGAATCAGTGCAACAGGGCCCTGCCCCCAGATGACCAGCAAGAACATCCAGCTAATACCATATTTACTAATCATACAGAACTGCAAAATTCCAGCACAGGGGAAAATAGTATATAGAAATTGTGGGTTTTTTTTTTTTTTTTACCATGACTCTTTAGTCTCAGATTTATTTATTTCTTTTTAGCTAATTTCTTGTTTTATCAAGTATTTTTAAGTTATTTTAATTTTCATTTTTAAATTTACATCATATAAATATATTATATCTAATATATGTATTACATATATTTCATTTTTGCCTTCCTTTCATTGTATTGTTTTATTTTTGGATATATTAAAGTTTTTCTTTCTTTACAATTTTAGGATCTAGTTTCTTCTGCCAAAGAGAATAAAATACACCCAGGATCTAGTTTATTGCTCTGTTCTGTTCATCTTCTGTTTAATTTTATTATCTCCCATTTTCCTTTTTTAGTTTCTGATCTCTTCTGATTTGTTTAGTGGATATTTTTCATGGGTCATTCTTGTTATTTTGTTTTTTTTTTCTCCTTCATCTATTCCTCTCTGGACATAGTGACATGATGGAAGATCTCACCCCTCAGAAAGAGAACAAGAGGCAGTACTCACTGCCAGAGACTTAATCAATATGGATATAACTAAGAAATCAGAACTAGAATCCAAGACAACTATTACAAAGATACTACCAGGGATGAAAAAAACATAGAAGCCACTATACAATCCCTCCCTTGAGAAATAAGTAAAAAAAAAAACCCACCTAAAATCAAATCTGGTTGAGATAAAAAGGCTATTATTGAAATGCAATAAAAAATGGAGGCTCTTACAGGGTTAATTAGGCAGAGGAGAGAGTTAGTGATAAAGAAAGCAAATGATAGAGAAAAAGAAACAGAAAAAAGAGAAGAACAACTACTCCATCATGAGGGAGAATTTGAGAGATAGTGATAGATAGCATAAAGCAAAACAGTATTAAAATGTTGGGATCCCAGAGGAAGAGGAAAGAGAGAGAGGGAGTCAGAAGGTTTATTTGAACAAATTATAGCACAGAACTTCCCTAATCAGGGAAGGAAACAGACATTCTATGCCAGAATGTACAGAGAACCCCCTCAAAATCAATTAAAGTAGGTCAACATCTAGACATATAATAACGAAGCTTGCTAATTTCAGAGACAAAGAGATAATCCTGACAGCAAATCAGGACAAGAGGTCCTTAACCTACAATGGTATAAACATAAGGCTGGCAGCACACACATCCATAGAGACCTGCAGGCCATAAAGGACTGTCGTGATATATTCAGGGTCAGAAAAATACACAGTCAATAATATTTTATCGTAGAGCACTGTCATTCAGAATAGGACTGATAAAGAGCTTTCTGGACAAACAGAAACTAAGTGAGTTTGTGAACACTAAACCAGCCCTGCAAGAAATATTAAAGGGGATCCTTTAGCAAATAAGAGCCGAAAAGTAACATAGACCTGAAAGGAACAGAAACAATCTACAGAAAGAGAGACTTTACAGGCATGACTATGGCACTAAATTTATATCTTTCAGTACTTACTCTGAATGTTAAAGTACTGAATGCTTCAATCAAAATGCATAGTGTTTCAGAATGGGAAAAAAAAAGACCCCTCGAGATGCTGTCTACCCGAGACTCCTCACAGACAAAAAAGTGAGAGGGATGAGGACTATTGTTATCATTGCAACCAATTGCAACCAAATTGACAACCAATAAAAGCTGGGGTAGCAATCCTCATATCAGACAATTATAAATCATGAAGGAAAGAGGAGAGATCACAACCAATATCACAGAAAGGGAAACAAGTATAAGAACATACTATGAGCAATTATATGCCAAGAGATGAAGCAATCTGGAAGAAATGGATGCATTCCTAAAACATATAAACTACCAAAACTGAATGAGGAAGATACAGGAAAACTGAACAGATCCATAACCAGTAAGGAC
Organism: Taxidea taxus jeffersonii; assembly: GCA_003697995.1. Lineage (NCBI taxonomy): Eukaryota > Metazoa > Chordata > Mammalia > Carnivora > Mustelidae > Taxidea > Taxidea taxus. Next base: position 39,131 of record ML104638.1, on the reverse strand, counting down.
ATTGAAGAAGTCTCAGAAATCTCTCAAAAAACCAGAGTCCAGGGACAGATGGCCTCCCAGTGGAATTCTACCAAATATTTAAAGAACTTCTACCTATTTTCTGAAGCTGTTTCAAAAAGCAGAAATGGAAGGAAATCTTCCAATCTCATTCTATGAGGCCATCATTACCTTTTTTAAAGATTTTATTTATTTATTTGACAGACAGAGATCTCAAGCAGGTGGAGAGGCAGGCAGAGAGAGAGAGAGAGAGAGAGGAGGAAGAAGGTTTCCCACTGAGCAGAGAGCCTGATTCAGGGCTCGATCCCAGCACCTTGAAACCATGACCTGAGCTGAAGGCAGGGACTTTAACCCATTGAACCACTCAGGAGCCCTGAGGCCAGCATTATCTTGACCCCAAAATGAGACAAAGACCCAACCAAAAAGAAGAATAAAATACCAGTGTCCCTGGTGAACATGGATGCCAAAATACTCACCAAGACACTAGCCAATATGATCCAGCAATACATTGAAAGGATTATTCACCATGAATAAGTGAGATGTTTTCTTGGGATTCAAGGGTGGTTCAACTTTTACAAATCAATCAATAGGATACACCACACCAATGAAGAAAATGACAAGAAATATATGACCCTGTCAATAGATGCAGAAAAAGCAATTAACAAAATACAGCATCCTTTCTTGATTAAAAATCTCCATGATGTAGCGATATAGGGACAAACTTCAATATCATTAATGCCATATACAGAAATCCCTCAGGGAATATCATCCTCAATGAGGAAAAACTGAGAGGATTATCCCACGACAGGTATATCCTCTCTCACCAGTTGTTCAACAAAGTATCAGAAGTCCTAGCCTCAGTAATCAGACAACAAAAAGAAATAAAAGGCATCCAGATGGCAAAGTCAAACTCACTCTTCTTAGATGACATGGTACTTCCTGTGGACAGCCAAAAGACTCAACCACAACATTGCTAGAACTTATACAGGATTTCAGCAAAGTGGCAGGATATAAAATCAATGCACAGAAGACAGTTGCATTTCTATACAATAACAATGAGACTGGAGAAAGAAAAATTAAGGAATCAATCCCATCTGCAATTGCACCAAAACCCATAAGATATGTAGGAATAAACCTAACCAAACAGTTAAAGGATCTGTGCTCTGAAAACTATAGAACACTGATGAAAGAATTTGAGGAATACACAAAGAAATGGAAAAACATTCCATGATCATGGATTGGAAGAACAAATGTTTTTACATTGTCTATGCTACCAAGAACAATCTATACATTTAATGCAATCCCTATAAAAATGTTATCAACATTTTTCTCAGAGTTAGAACAAATAATCCTCAAATTTGTATGGAACCAGAAAAGGCCCCAAATAATCAAAGGAATGTTGAAAAAGAAAACCAAAGCTCATGGCATCACAACTGAACTTGAAGTTATATTAGAAATATGTATTCATCAAGACAGCACAGTACTGACACAACAACAAACGTATAGATCAATGGAAAAGAATAGAGAATCCAGAATGGGATGTTCAATTCTACAGTCAACAAATATTTAATAAAGCAGAAAATATACCCAACAGAACAAAAAGGCAGTCTCTTCAACACATGGTGATTGAGAAAACTGGACAATCACAAGCAGAAGAATGAAACTGGGCTACTTTCTTAAACAATAAACAAAGACAAACTCAAAATGGATGAAAGACCTAAATGTGAGACAGGAACTCATCAAAATCCTAGAGGAGAACACAAGCAGCAACCTCTCTGACAGCAGCTTCAGCAACGTCTTGTTAGTCATGTCTTCTCCAGATGCAAGGGAAACAAAAGCAGAAGTGAACCTATAGAGACTCCATCAAGAGAGAACGGTTTGGCACAGTGGAAGAAACAATCATGAGAACTAAAAGGCAACCTAAAGAATATGAAATTTGCAATTGCATTATCACATATATGGCTAGTATCCAAAATCTATAAAGAACTTTACAAACCCAACACCCCCCAAAAAACAATAAATCCACTCAGGAAATGGGCCGAAGACACGAGCAGATATTTCTGCAAAAGACATAGAAACAGCCAATAGACACATGAGAACAAATGTTCAACATATCTCAGCAATATGGAAACATAAATAAAAACCAAAGAGATACCACATCACACCAGTCAGAATGGCTAAAATGAACAACTAAGGAAAAATCAGATGTTGGCAAGAATGCGAAAGGGAACTCTTTTACACTTCTGCTTGGGAATGCAAGATGGTACAGCCACACTGGAAAACAGTAGGGAAGTTCTGCAAGACATGAAAAATAGGGCTACCCTGTAGCTCAGCAATTGCACTACCAAGTATTTATTCAAAAGATACAAATGTAGTAATTGATTGAACAAGTTAATCCCAGGAAACAAACCTATGAAAGATACAAAGGGTGTGACCCAAAAAAGTCAACAGCATCATTGGTTTTTTTTTGAAAAATGACTCACATTGATTTTAAAAGAACAATAGCTTTCTCAAATGTAAGATAGGATACTATTAGGAGTTGGAGTGATAGATACAGTTTCATGTTAATGCTATCACACAGTCACTATGGGAAATTCTCACACATTCAGGATGATCTGCAACATCACTAATTCAGTGGAAATGGTGGCCAGGGAACTCACTCTTCCCTGTGTTTCAAGTAGTTTTCACTGTCCTTCCATTTGCTTTGTTATCTGATGGACACCCAGAGTGTATTCTCTACTCCAAAATAAAGTAACTCTACTTTAAAAAAGTAAAAGGTGCTGAAAAATATTCTTACAAGGAAAACCTTAGAGGTTAATTCCAGATAAACAATAACAAGATGACAAACTAAATGCCCAATGTGATACTTTTGTTGTTAATGAGAATTCTACAGTCTATCACACATTGTTATCAATGAAGTAGAAAATATTTTATGAGATCCAAAAAAAAGTTCCAAAATAAAAATTTGGAAGGTTCTTTAAAATTTTAATATATAGAATTTCTTACTTTGCTATATACATATGTGGAAGCTAAAAACAAAACAAAACAAAACAAATATCAAATCCTAGAATATAATGGTGCTTGCCAGAAACTGTGGGTGGATGAAATTGGGAGATGAGAGTCAAAAGGACATATTCTCCACTCAGTTCAAGGATGAAATCTGGAGATCTAATGTGAAAAGTAATGACTATAGTTAATAATATTTACCCTATACTTAAAAGTTGGTGAAAGTTAAGATCTGCAGTGTATTCACCAATAAAATAATGATAAAAAGGTGGAAATTATATTATAATATACATATATCCAAATATCATGTTATATGCTTTAATCTTACAGAAAAGTTACAAGCCAATAACAGGACAATGAAGCTGGAGGCAAACTTCAAGATGACACCTGAATAGCATGAAATGAAGCATGAGCCTTTTGTAAACAAGTCATTGAAAAATGACTCACATTGACTGCCAAAGAACAACCTTCCTGACAGAAATCCATTCTGATAGAACAGTCCTATACCTGGGAAGCCAGCCCTGGTCCTACATAGGAAAGCACATCTGGATGAACACAGGAAAAGGAAAGGAAATATAAAATAAGATGAATACAGAGAAGGAGGCAAACCACAAGAGACTCTTCACTATAGGAAACAAACATAGGGTGGCTGGTGGGGAGGTGTGGGAGGATGGGGTCATTAAAGGTGGGTTGGGCATGAAGGAAGGAACTTGATGTCATGAGCACTGGGTGTGAATTGCAACTGATAAATCACTCAATATGCCCCTGAAACTAATAATACACTTTATGTTAATTAAATGGAATTGAATGAAAAATAACAACACTCTTTTGAACTAGGAACTTGGTACAAGTAATTCATAAAATTTTGTGAGATCTTGTCCAGCAAGTGAGCTTGATGAATATGTTCTCCAATATCCAAGAATTCCTGTGCTGGGTTAATGCAGTCATAGGATGAATGCCATATCACAGAAGAACTTGAGTCCAGTGAAATCTCATTAAGGTTATGATTATTTCAGAGATCCTTCATGTGATTTTTGTTTTCTGAAAGTGATTTCCTCTTAGAATTTCAGCTCATCCAAATGTTGTATTCAATCCGTGTAATGTTTTACTGTACCATTGATTGATCTGCAAATTCAGCATTGGTATGGTGTGCTTCACTTGTGGATTCTTTTGCTAATGAAAATGTAGAATAAGGACCATTTTGGGGAGCTTTATTTTTTAAATAAAAATCCTGATTATAACATCTATGCTTTAAAGAAGACCTCTCCCCTTGCTCAAAACCAAACACAGAAAGTAACTTGGAAATATGAGAGAAGAATGGAAAGCCTTATTGGTACATAGGGATAAACTTTCTGATTAAGAAAATAATTGAGGGGCACCTGGGTGGCTCAGTGAGTTAAGCCACTGCCTTCAGCTCAGGTCATGATCTCAGGGTCCTGGGATCAAGTCCCACATCGGGCTCTCTGCTCAGGGGGAAGCCTGTTCCCCCCCTCTGTCTGCCTCTCTGCCTACTTGTGATCTCTCTATCTGTCAAATAAATAAAATAATTGAAAAGGCCAAGTATAGAGTAACTCTCTAGGATGCCGTCCATCCTCACGAGCTTTGGACTCTCACTTTGTTATCGTTCAATCAAATTGCTTTGCTGCACACCAAGAAATAAATGAATAAGGAAGGAAGTAAATAAATAAAAAACAAACAGACAGACACACAGGTCAACAAATGGGCAATGAAGAATCTATGAATAGAAATATAAATTCTGATGAAAGAAAAGTATATAATAAAAAATTCTAGACAGACTCCTTCTGCCTTTAGAATTAAGATGACAAATTAATCTACATGATAACATATTGTGCACTGATATTCGGAGAATGTGTATTTGCAATGAGCATGTATCATTTTAATAAGGAGACATTGTCGTGGCCCTTCATGTATTGTAGGTTGGTTTGAATATATCCCACTAGAAATGTTTTTAAAGTATATGCTGTCGTCCGTATTTAAAATTCATTCTCTTTTAAGAGTTTGACTCAAGTTCTGCTTAGCAAACATAGAATGTAACCTTAATTTCAGGGGTACAATTTAGTGCCGCAACACTTGCATTCAAAACCCAGGCCTCCTCATAAGGGCACTCCTGTTTCTTCATTTGCTTCTCTCCCTATTTCTGCTATGCTCACATGTTTTGTTTCTGAAATGGCTCAGATGACTCAAAGCATACAGGATGAGTTTTTGTCTGCCTGACATTTCACTCAGCACAATATTCCCTAGGTCCACGTACATCACTTCAAATGGCAAGATTTCCTTCCTTTGCATGGCTGAGAATCATTCCATTTCACTTCTTTCTTCATTCATCAGTTTCTGGGCATTTGGGCTCTTTCCATAATTAAGCTGTTATAGATAATGCTGCTAGAATCACTAGAGTGCGTGGATCCCTCTGAATGAGTGTTCGTTGAGGGATAGTGATGCAATGAAAGATCACACAGTATTTCAATTTTTAACTGTTTGGGGGATATTCCATATGGTTTTCCAGAGTGATGAGACCAGTTTGCATTCTCACAAACAATGGAAGTGGATTCCCCTTTACAACGCTCTTCTCTTGTGTTGTTGATTTTACCTATTCTGACAGGTACAAAGTGATATCTTATTGTGGTTTGGCTTGACTTTTCCTTGATGATGAGTGATGTTGACCATCTTTTTGTTTTTTCTTTTGTGTACCCGGTATTTGTCAATGGAAGTTCAATGTGGCTAACACATAGTATAGTATTAGTTCCAGGGGTAGAGTTTAGTGATTCATCAGTTGCATAGAACACCCTGTGCTCATTACATCAAGATCCCTGCTTAATGCCCATCACCCAATTATCCCCACTACCACCCGCCATGACACATTGCATCCAGCAGCCCTTAGTTGGTTTTCTATAGTTGTAGAGAGTTTTAAACAGTATTTGTCTCCCTCTCTGTATTTCTCTCATTTTATTTTTCCTGCCCTTCCCCAGTGTTCATCTGTTTTCTTCCTTAACTTCCACTTATGAGTGAAATCATACAGTGTTTGTTTTCCTCGGACTGAGCTTAGCAGTATATCCTCAAGCTGAACCCATGTTATTGCAAATCCAATATTTGGTTTTGGATGGCTGAATAATATTCCACCACATCATTATCTATCCATCAGCCAATGGATGCCTGGGCTCTTTCCATGTTTTTGCTCTTGTGGATGTCAGACTTTTATATAAAGGACACACATTCAGTGATTTGAAGGGGCAGAGTCTTCAAACATTTATAGCAGCAATGTCCACAAGAACCAAAATATGAAAAACACATTTTTTCATGGGTCTCTTTGCCATCTATCTATATGTCTTTGTTGGAAGAAAATGTCTACTCTTTTCTTCTACCCATTTTGAACTGGATGATTCATTTTTGGGGTGTTGTGTGTGATAAGTGCCTTATAGATTTTGGACATGAGGTCTTCCTTGGCTATGTCATTTGCAAATATCTTCTCCTATCCTGTACCTTCCTTTCACATTTGTTTTTTTTTTCTCAAAGATTTTATTTATTTATTTGACAGACAGATCACAAGTAGGCAGAGAGGCAGGCAGAGAGAGAGGAGGAAGCAGGCTCCTGAGCAGAGAGCCCGATGCGGGGCTCGATCCCAGCACCCTGGGATCATGACCTGAGCCGAAAGCAGAGGCTTTAACCCACTGAGCCACCCAGGCGTCCCCCTTTCACATTTGTTGATTATTTCCTTCACTATGCAGAGAATTTCTTATTTTGATGAAGTCTCTGGAGTTGATATGTGCTTTGGTTTCACCCACCCCAAGAAACTGATCCAGGAAGAACTTGTTGATGACAGAAAGGCTTTTGCCTGTCTTCTCCTCTAGGATTTTAAAGGTTTCCTGTCTCACTTTGAAGACTTACAAAGCTTTTGAATTTATTTTTGTGTATGGGATCAAAAAGTGGTCCAATTTCATCCCTTGCACGTTCTTCTCTAGTTTTCCCAACGCTACATGATGAAGAAACTGTCTATTTCGTATTGCATATTCATTATTATGTTTTCAACTTCTAAACCGGTGGTATTTTCTTACTGCATTCTTTGAAAAAACTGGTAAATTTTGGTGACTTGTTTTGAACAAGGCTAGCCACCTTCAAGTCCTGTAAAAGATTTTCCATGAGCTAACATTTTAAATATTTCCTATTGCCACAGTGGTAAGAGAAAATGTCAGACATCATTGTATTCACCTTTGAAAACAAAATAGGGGGAATATATATATTTTACATATATTAGAGATAACTTCTATCCTTCCCAACCCCCAAATCAGTAGAATTCTAATAAATTCTGACTTGGTCATGTTTCCAAAAATTTAAAGTTGAAATAATGTTTTAATATCCCTCCTTTATACTTTTTCAAAGTTTTTCAAATACTTTTATGTATTAGGAATGTTAACCATGAAAATTGCTGAACACATGTATATCACTGGACACTTCTCCCTGACTTCAACTGGCCATTCTCTGTGTCTCAACAGGGCATATCCCACATACACCAACTCAGTGGACCTTAAGAGCACAATATCTGATTTATTCGTTTCACACTTGTCAAAGTGTTTCCCTTTTCTGGTTTATGTTAGTATTTCCCCACCCGCACCCCTCACCCACAAAAAGAAAAAAAAACAATATATGCATAAATAAAGCACGCTTGAATTCCTAAGAAATACGACAGGGTGATCCCACTCCTCCAAACACCTTCTAGATCAGATCTTGTTGCCAAATTAGCTTTGTTAAGTACTACCCGAGAAAGGAGACCATAATCTATTTGGGAAAAGGGCAAAATAAAGGCTTTGTCCTTCCACATCAGAAGAATATTCTGGAGAGAGGCGCCTGGGTGGCTCAGTGGGTTAAAGCCTCTGCCTTTGGCTCCGGTCATGATCTCAGGGTCCTGGGATTGAGCCCCACGTCAGGCTCTGCTCAGCGGGGAGCCTGCTCCCCCCACCTCTCTCTGCCTGCCTCTCTGATTACTTGTGATCTCTGTCTGTCAAATAAATAAATAAAATCTTAAAAAGAATATTCTGGAGACTCCATGGCACACCACCCCCTCCTCAGGAGTGAGACTACAGACAGTGAGTTTTTTTCCAATGGAGACATGGCCAATATTGTCCAGAAGCTGCTGTAGCACCTCTCTGGTAGGTTGGGAGGAAATGAAGCTCGTTCCTCACTAAGCATGTCCAAAAGTGCTCTGGGTGAGCACACAGGTGGTCTGTGAGGCTCAGAAAAGGTGGGTTTTTGTGCACCCTGCCAGCTACTGGGGACAGGACAGAAGCTCACTCTTCCCTGGGTGGGGTGGACACTGCCCCTTGCCGGCTGTTGATGGCAGTTCAGGATATTCTGGGCTTGTTGGAGGTGGAGGTGCACGCGCCACTGCCCAGGAGGCTAAACCATGCAACACTTCAATTCTCCACCTACTTGTTGAGATAAACTGGCCATGCTCTGCTCTACCCATGTTTGCTTTTTTTTCCTACAACATGCCTCACTCCTTGGGGCCACGGTTTGTCTACATAAGGAAGGCATCTGGCTCTCACATCATCTAAACATGGTGTCCTCTATGCCATGGCATGATGACAGGAACCCTTTCAGTTCTCTACCAAAAAGCCACCTATGTCGACCATCTGTTTCTCCACTCTATCTTCCCCCTCTTGGATACAAAGGACTGCAGCTCTGCTGAAGATACTGTTCTCCTTGGTATACTTCTATAGCCACTTCTTTACAGTCACAGATAACTTAAACAGAAGATCAAAGTTGAACATGTTTGGCTCATCCTCCTGTGGGTCTGGTATGCCCTAGGGGTCCTTCAGAAAATGAATATGTCTGAAGCTATGGACCACAGACGGCATGACCTGTAGCTCAGTGGAGGAAGATCAACCTGTACTTTTCTCCCATTTCCTGAACCACTGCCAAAACTATTGAAGGAAGGAAGAGAGGTATGAACCTTTCTTTCAGTTCCATTTTTATACCCAGGAAAGTCTTCTCCACTAAAACCAGCTATAAAATATTTGAAAAAAAATTATCTCTCTCATGGCTTGATCCCCATGATCCTCATGGCCTCATCCTCACTTCATCCCCACTTGCTTGTGGAGAACTAATTTGCATGGCCACATAAAAATCCAAGGGCTTGAAAAGGAAGTCCTGTGGCACTAGAGGAAAGAGGAGAGAATTTAGTGAAGGAGTTCTCTTCTTTTCTTTCATAAACACAGGCACGAATGCTATTTTTATGACAAGGCACCGATTTTCTCACTGGCACACATTGCATTTAGGAAATACATCACTCAATATTTGATTTCACAATTGGATCCCAGGAAACAGGTGTAAAAATGATGGGAAGGTTGTCACCCAGTAAGGTTCACAGCATCATGGCTTTGTTGAAAAAAAATTCACATTGATTGTCAAAGGGCACTTGTTTTCTTAAATATAAGAGAGAAAACTATTCAGAGTGGGAGTGATTGATACGGGTTGAGGTTCATGACATCACTCAGTCACTATGCAACAGTCTCACACATTCGGGATGATCTGCATTGTAACGAATTCCATGGCAATGGTGTTCAGGGAGCTCACACTTCTCTGTGTTTCAAGCGTTTTTCACTCTCCTTCCATTTGTGTTGTCATCCAATGGACAGCCAGTTTATATTCTCTAGTTGAGAACAAAGTAATGCTTCTCTTAAAAAGGACAAGTGGCTGAAAAATCAAGATGTGGGGAAAACATTAGACTTTAATTCCAGATAGAAAAGAACCAGGTGAAAAAAAAAAAGGAAAGAAAAGAACCAGGTGAAAAACAAAATGGGCAATGTGATACTTTTGCAGTTCATGGGAATTCTTCTACACTCAGTCCCACATTCTTTCTCAAAGAAGCAGCAAATATATCGTGAGATTTAATAAAGAGTCAAAATCCAAATTTGGAAGGTTTGTTGAAATTGTAATGTATGGCTTTTCTTACCTTTCTATATTAAAATGTGTAATATCAAAAACCAATATGAAAGAAACAAAGAAAAATAAAGAAACAAAACCACACTCAAATACCAGAATACAGAATATGACAGTGCTTTCAAGGGGATGAGGTTGGATGAAGTTTGGAGATGTTCGTCAAAGGGAAATGTTTTCCATTCAGTTCAAGGATGAATTCTGAAGATCTAAAGCACAGAGTGATGACTAGAGCTACAAGTACCTACTAGATACTTAAACGATGTTGAGCGTTTCAGTCTGCTGGGTTTTCACCAATAACATAATGGTAAACATGTGAAAATGACAGTACATGTTAATCCAAACATCCTGTAATACACATTAATCTTACAGAAATCTTACAAGCCAATAACAGGGCAATGAAGCTGCAGGGAACACTCAAGACAACCCCTGAATAGCATGAAATGGAGCGTGGGAATCTTCTGAGCAAGAGACATCTTATGACAGAACAGTCCCATGCCTGGTAAGCCAACCTTGGTCCTACATAGAAACACCCATCTAGGTAAACCCAGGGGAAGGAAAGGAAACATAAAAGGAGTTAAATACAGAAAGGAAGGCAAACCATAAGAGACTTCACTAAAGGAAACAAACGTAGGATGGATGGCAGGGAGGTGGTGGAGGATGTGGTCATTGATGGCAGGATGGCCATGAAGGAGGGCACTTGATGTCATGAGCACTGGGCGTGATGTGCCACTCATGAATCACTCAACTCTATCCCTGAAACTAATAATACACTATATGGTCACTAAATGGAATTTAAAGAAAAATAACAATGAATCAATTGATACAATACAAAATCAGATATATTATGATATTATTCTTAAAATTCTTTTATGATATGAAATGAGAAAATACCCTCTTTTGAAATAGGAAACATCTCAGTACAAGTAATGCATAAAATGCTGTGAGATCTTGACCAGCAAGTGAACTTGTTGAAGAATGTTCTCCAATATCCAGGAATTCCTACACTGGGTTAATGTGGTCATAGGATAAATGCCATACCACAGAAGGATTTGAGTCTAGTAAAGTCTCATTAGGGTTAAGATTATTTCAGGGATCCTTCATGTTTTGATTTTTGTTTTATTTTTTTAAAAGATTTTATTTATTTATTTCAGAGAGAGAGAGAGAGTGAGAGAGAGCATGAGAGGGGAGAAGGTCAGAGGGAGAAGCAGACTCCCCATGGAGCTGGGACCCCAATGCGGGACTCGATCCCAGGACTCCGGGATCATGACCTGAGCTGAAGGCAGTTGCTTAACCAACTGAACCATCCAGGTGCCCCTGATTTTTGTTTTCTAAAAGGGATTTCCTGTTATAATTTCAGCTCATCCAAATGTTGCTTTCCATCCATGGAATGCTTTACCGTATCGTTGACTGGTATGGAAAATCAGCATTGGATGGGTCTCTCTACACTATGGTATGCTTCACTTGTGGATTCTTTTGCTAATGAAAATGCAGAATAAGGACCATTTTGAGATTTTTTAAGGAAAAAAAAATAATCCTGATTTTAAAGACCCATGCATCTAAGAAGGCCTCTCTCCTTGCTCAAAACCAAGCAGAGAAAGTAATTTGGAAATATGAAAGAAGAATGGAAAACCTTATTGGTACATAGATATATACTTTCTCATTAAGAAAGTAATTGAAAAGGTCAAGTAAAGGGCAGCTCCCTAGGATGCCCACCATCCTCATGAGCTTTGGACTCTCACTTTGCTATCACTCAATCAACTTTGATTTGCTGCACACCAAAGATAAATGAATGTGTAATGAAGGAAATAAAAAATAAGCAGACAGACATACAGGTCAATAAATGGGCAATGAAGAATTTATAACTAAAAATATAAATTCTAATGGATTAAAAGCATATGATAAAAAAATTCTAGACATACACCTTTCACCTTTGAATAAAGATCACAGTTAAACTACATGATGACATATTGTGCATTTATATTTGGAGAATGTGCATTTGCAATGAATAAGTATCATTTCAATAAGGAGCCATTGTCCCAGCCCTTTCACATACTGTAGGTTGGTTTGAATATATCCCAGATGAAATGGTATTCAACTATAAGCAGTTGACTGTATTTAAAATTCTTTCTGTTTTAATGGTTTGACTCACGTTCTGCTTAGCTAACGTAGAGTGTAACCTTAATTTCAGGGGTACAATTTAGTGCATCAGTACTTGCATTCAACACCCAGGCCTCCTCATAAGGGCACTCCTGTTTCTTCATTTGATTCTCTTTCTGTTTCTGCTATGCTCACTTGTTTTGTTTCTGAAACGGCTCAGATAACTCAAAGCATACAGGATGAGTTTTTGTCTGCCTGATATTTTACTCAGCACACTATTCCCTAGGTCCACGTACATCACTTCAAATGGCAAGATTTCCTTCCTTTGTATGGCTGAGAAGTGATCCATTTCACTTCCCTATTCATTCATCACTTGGTAGGCATTTGGGTTCCTTCCATAAATAAGCCATTATAGATAATGCTCCGAGGACCACTGGAGTGCATGGATCCCTTTGAACCAGCATTCTTGGGTGGATAGTGATACAATTGCTGGATCATAGGCAAGTTCTTTTTAACTTTCTGGGGGACACTCCATACCATTTTTCAGAGTGACGAGACCTGTTTCATTCCCTTAAACAATGGAAGAGGATTCCCCATTCCAACACTTGTCTCTTGTGCTGTTGTTTTTAGCCAATCTGAAAGACAAAAGTGATATCATATTGTAGTTTGTCATTATTTTTCTTTGGCGATGAGAGATGTTGAGCAATTTTTTTTCTTTTGTGTACTCCATAGTTGTCAATGGAGTTGAGTGTATCTAATACATAGTGTAGTACTAGCTTCAGGGGTAGATTTTAGTGATTCATCATTTGCATGAAACACCCAGTGCTCATTCCATCACGTGTCCTCCTTAGTGCCCGTCACTCAATAACCCCCTTAGCTCCCTGCCACACACATCGCTCCCAGCTACTCTTAGCTTGTTTCCTAATAGTTGGAGTCTCTTATGGTTTCTCTCTCTCTCTCTTTCTGTATGTATCTTATTTTATTTTTCATTCTTTCCCCCAATGTTCATCTGATGCCTTTGTTAAATTCCACTTACGAGTGAAAACGTACGGTGTTTGTTTTCCTCGGACTGAGTTATTTTACTTAGCAGTATACCCCAAAGCTGCAACCATGTTGTCACAAATCTAAGATTTGGGTTTGGATGGATGAGAAATATTCCATAGTATAGATGTACACCACATCGTTTCCTATCCATCAGCCAATGGATACCTGGGTCTTTCCATATTTGGGCTCTTGTGGACATTGGACCTTTATCCTAAGGACACACATACAGTGATTTGAAGGGGCAGACACTCCCCAACGTGTATAGCAGTAATGTCCACAAGAGCCAAATATGGAAAGTGCATGTTTTCATGGGTCTCTTAGACATCTCTCTAGATGCTTTGTTGGAATAAAATGTCTACTCATGCCTTCTACCCATTTTGAATTGGATGATTCATTTTTGGTGTGTTCTGTGTTATAAGCACCCTATAGATTTTGGACATGAGACCTTTCTTGGCTATGTCGTTTGCAAATATCTTCTCCCATTTTGTACCTTGGCTTTCAGATTTGTTGATTGTTTTCTTCACCATGCAGAGAATTTCTTATTTTGATGAAGTCCCTGGAGTTGATGTGTGCTTTGGTTTTTCCCATCTGAGGAAACCAATCCAGGAAGAAGTTGCTGCTGACTGAAAGTATTCTGTCTGTCTTCTCTTCTAGGATTTTAATGCTTTCTTGTCTCATTTTGAATTCTTTCCATACCTTTGAATTTATTATTGTGTATAGGATCAAATAGTAGTCCAGTTTCATTTCTTTGCATGTTGCTGTCCAGTTTTCCTAACACTATATATATTGAAGAGACTATCTCTTTCCTACTGCATATTCAATATTATGTTTTCATCTTCTGAAAGCAGTGATTTCATTATTTTTTTGAAAAGGTCAATTCGGTGACTTTTTTTGGGCAAGGCTCTACCCTCCTTTGAATCCTGTAAAAGATATTCAATGAGCTAACATTTCAAAATATTTCCTACTTCTACTGCATTATGACATTTTGTCAGACATCATCGTATTCCCCTTTGAAAAAAACATAAGGGGAAATATATATTTTATTTATTTATTTATTCATTTTTATTTTTTAAAAAAGATTTTATTTATTTATTTGACACACACAGAGAGAGATCACAAGCAGGCAGAGAGGCAGGCAGAGAGAGGGGGGGAAGCAGGCTCCCTACTGATCAGAGAGCCCAATGTGGGGCTCGATCCCAGGACCCTGAGATCACGACCAGGGCTGAAGACAGAGGCTTAACCCACTGAGCCACCCAGGTGCCCCTATTTTAAAAACACATTTGATAATGTGTCTCCTTTCTATCCCACCCACCCAAAAACATAGAATTCTAATAAATTCTGAATTGGTCATACGTCAAAAATTTTAATGATGAAATAATATTTTAATATCCTTCCTTCTGATTTTTTCAATGTTTTTCAAATACTTTCATGGTATAGGAAACTTAACCATGGATAATGATGAACATATGTATATCATTGGACACTTCTTCCCCATCTCATCTGTGTGTCTCAACAGGGCATATCCCATAAACACCAACTCATTGTACTTTAAGAGCTCAATAACTCATTTGTTCCTATCATTCCTGTCAATGAGATTCCCTCTTCTGAGTTTATGTTGGTATGTCTCTCTCTCTTGTGCCTTCCTCTCCCACACACAAAAAATAAATACAGAACTAAAGGAAGCCTGAATTCATAAGAAACATGACAGTGTGATCCCACCCCTCCAAGCACCTTCTAGATCGGATCTTGTTGTCAAATTAGCCTTGTTAAGTACTACCTGAGAGAGGACACAATAATCTATTTGTGAATAGGGCAGAAAATAAAAGCTCTGTCCTTTCACATCAGAAGAATATTTTGGAGACCCCATGGCACACTGCCCCCTTCTCAGGAGTAAGAATACAGAAAGAGAGCATTTTTTTCCCAAAGGAGACATGGTCAACATTGTCCAGAAGCTGCTGTAGCACCTCTCCAGTAGGTCAGGAGGAAATGAAGCTCGTTCCTCACTGAGCTTGTTTGAAAGTGCTCTGGGTGAGTGCACAGGTGGTCTGTGAGGCTCATAAAGAGTGATTTTGTGTGCACTATGCCAGCTATTGGGGACAGGACAGAAGCTCAGCCTTCCCTGGGTGGGGTGGACATCTGCCTCTCGCTGGCTTTTGAGGGCAGTTCAGGGCGTTCTGGGCTTGCTGGAGGTGGGGATGCACACGCTGCTGCCCAGGATGCTAAACCACACAACATCTCAATTCCTCCACCTCCTTGTTGAGATAAACTGGTCATGCTTTGCTCTAGCCATACTTGCTTTCTGTCCTACAACATGCCTCACTCCTTGGGGCCACGGTTTGTCTACATAAGGAAAGCATTCATCTTTCACATCATCTCAACATGGTGACCTCTTTGCCATGGCATGATGGCAGGAACCCTTTCAGCTCTCTACCAAAGAGTCACTTATGTCAACCATCAGAGTCTCCACTGTATCTATGGAATACAAAGTGCTGCAGCTCTGCTGGGGATACTGTTCTCCTTGTTAAACTTCTATGTCTACTTTATCACAGTCACAGGTAAAGTAAACAGAAGATCAAAGTGGAACATGTTTGGCTCATCTTCATGTGTGTAGGGTGTGCTCCTGGGGTACTTCCAAGAAATGAATATCTGTCTGAAGCTGTGGACGACAGTGAACATGCCCTGTAGCTTGGTGGAGAAATATCACTTGTGCTTTTCTCTCATTTCACAAAGCACTGAAAAAACTAATGAAATACACTCAGAGCAAATTCCTTCCACTTTCTTTTTCTAACCAAATTATCAATTCATTTTTTAGCTTTTTAAAAAAATTTCATCTTTATAGTCATATTCTATACCTTCATCATTTTTACTCTTATTTTTCTATCTATATCTATATCTATTCTATATCTATCTATCTATCTATCTATCTATGCTTTTCTTTCTTTAAAATGTTGGGAATCAGTTACTTCTAAGAGACCCCAATACACCCAAAATCAAGTGGGTGGTTCTCTGTTTTTTAATTTAATTTACTCCCTCACTTCTCCCTCAACTCCCTTACTGCATATTTTTCTGGCTTCTTTGCCACTCTTTTAGGATTTTATTCTCTCATTCATATATTCTTATCTGGAAAGAATGAAAGGGTGGGAAAACTCAGCATGAAAAAAAAAAAAAGAATAAGAGGCAGTACCAAAGGCTAGGGACATAATCAATATTGACAGTGGTCCTATGTCAAATCTAGAGTTCAGAATGACAATTCTCAAGGTGCTGGCTGGGCTCTAAAAAGGCATGGAAGCATTTAGATAAACCCTATCTGGAGAAATAAAAGCCCTTTCTGGAAAAATAAAAGAACTGAAATGTAACCAAGCTGAAATTTTAAAAAAGCTATTAATAAGGTGCAATAAAAAATGGGGGTTCTCTCTAATAGGATAAATGAGGCAGAAGAGAGAATTAGTGATATAGAAGACCAAATGACAGGGAATAAAGCTGAGCAAAAGAGAGACAAATAACTACTGGACCACGAGGGGAGAATTTGAGAGATAAGTGATATGATAAGACAAAACAATATTAGAATAATTGGGATTCTAGAAGAAGAAGAAAGGGGGCAGAAGGTATATTGCAGCAAATTATTGTAGAGAATTTATTCCCTAATATGGCAAAGGGAAGTAGCATCAAAATCCAGAAGGCACAGAATACTCCCCAAAGTCAATAAAAATAGGTCCACACCCCATTATCTTAACCAACTGAGCCACCCAGGCGTCCCCACACCCCATTATCTAATAGTAAAACTTACAAGTCTTAGTGACAAAGAGAAAATCTTGAAAGCAGCTTGGGAAAAGAAGTCAGTAACATACAATGATAAAAATATTAGATTGGCAGAAGACTTATCCACAGAGACCTGGCAGGCCAGAAAGAACTGGCCTGCCATATTCAGAGCACTAAATGAGGAAAACATGCAGCTAAGAATGCAAGAATATCGAGCTAGGCTATCATTGAAAATAGAAGGAGAGATAAAACACTTCCAGGATAGAAAAAACTAAAAGAATTTGTAAACACCAAACCAGTCCTACTGGAAATATTGAAAGGGGTTCTCTAAGAAAATAGAGAGCCTACAAGTCGTAGACCAGAAAGGAACAGAGATAATATACAGTAACGGTCACCTTACAGGCCATACAATGGCACTAAATTCATATCTTTCAATAGTTACCCTGAATGTAAATGGGCTAAATTTATGCCACCATCAAAAGACACAGGGTATCTGAATGGAGAAGAAAACAAAACCCATCAATATGCTTTCTACAAGAAATTCATTTTAGACCAATAGACACCTCCAGAATTAAAGTGAGGGTGTGGAAAACAATATACTAATGGGCATCAAAAGAAAGCTGGGGTGGCAATCCTTATATCAGATCAATTAGATTTTAAGCCAAAGACTATAATAAGACATGAGGAAGAACACTATAACATACTCAAAGGGTCTGTCCAACAAGATCTAACAATTTTAAATATTTATGCCTCTAACATGGAGCAGCCAACTATACAAACCAGTTAATAACAACATCAAAGAAACACATTGACAATAATACAATAATAGTAGGAGATTTTAACACACCCCCCACTGAAATGGACAGGTCATCCAAGCAAATGATCAAAAAGGAAATAAAGACTGTAAATGACATACTGGACCAGGTGGACATCACAGATATATTCAGAACATTCCATCCCAAAGCAACAGAATACACATTCTTCTCTAGTGCACATGGAAAATTCTCCAGAATAGATCACATCCTGGGTCACAAATTAGGTCTCAATTGATACCAAAAGATTGGGATCATTCCCTGCATATTTTTGGACCACAATGCTCTGAAGCTAGAACTCAATCACAAGAGGAAAGTTGGAAAGAACTCAAATCTATGGAGGCTAAAGAGCATCCTACTAAAGAATGAATGGGTCAATTAAAGAAGAATTGAAAAAAAATCATGGAAATAAATGGTAATGAAAACACAACTATTCAAAATCTGGGGGACACAGCAAAGGTAATCCTGAGAGGAAGGTATATAGCAATACAAGCCTTTCTCAAGAAAAAAGGTCTCAAGTACACACCCTAACCCTACACCTAAAGGAGCTGGAGAAAGAACAGCAAAGAAAGCCTATGAACAGAAAGAGAAGAGAAATAATAAAGATCAGAGCAGAAATCAATGAAATAGAAACCACAAAAACAGTAGAACAAATCAATGAAATTAGGAGCTGCTTCTTTGAAAAAATTAATAAGTTTCATAAACCCCTGGCCAGACTTATCAAAAAGAAAAGAGAAAGGACCCAAATAAATAAAATCATGAACAAAAGAGGAGAGGTCACAACCAACACCCAAGAAATACAAACAATTATAAGAAAATATTATGAGCAAATATACACCAGCAAATTGGAAAATCTGGAAGAAATGGATGCAGTCCTACTGACCTATAAACTACCAAAACTGAACCAGGAAGAAATAGAAAACCTGAAGAGACCCATACCAGTAGGGAGACTGAGGCAGTCATCAAAAATCTCCCAACAAACAAGAGCCCAGGGCCATGCGGTTTCCCAGGGAAATTCTACCAAATAATTAAAGACGAATTAATTCCTATTCTCCTGAGACTGTTCC
The DNA here is from genome assembly GCA_003697995.1 of Taxidea taxus jeffersonii. Classification (NCBI taxonomy): domain Eukaryota; kingdom Metazoa; phylum Chordata; class Mammalia; order Carnivora; family Mustelidae; genus Taxidea; species Taxidea taxus. The sequence goes on along the minus strand of ML104638.1, from coordinate 20,395 downwards.
AAAAAATAGAAATGGAAGGAAAACTCCCAAACTCATTTTATGAAGCCAGCATGACCTTGATCCCCAAACCAGACAAAGACACCATCAAAAAAGAGAATTACAGACTTATAGACCATCATCCTTAATGAATACAGATGTGAAAATTCAAATCAGAATAGTAGCCAATAGGATCCAATAGTACATTAAAAGGAATAGTCACCACAAATAAGTGGGATTTATTCCACAGCTGCAAAATTGGTTCAACATTGGCAAATCAATAACTGGGATACAATACATTAATAAAAGAAAGAATAAGAACCATATGACACTCTCAATAGAAGTTGAAATGCATTTGACAAACTACTGCATCTTTTATTGACCAAAACTCTGCAAAGTGTAGGGATGGATGATACATACCTCAATATCATCAAAGGCATCTATGAATATCATTCTCAATGGAGAAAAACTGAGAGCTTTTCCACTAAGTTCAGGAACATGGCAGAGGTGTCCATTATCACTACTGCTATTCAACATAGTACTAGAAGTCCTAGCCTCAGCAATCAGACAACAAAAAGAAATAAAAACCATCTGAATTGGCAAAGAAGAAGTCAAACTATCACTCTCTGCAGGGGATATCATACTTTATGTAGAAAACCCAAAAGACTCCACTCCAAATATGCTAGAACTTGTACAGGAATTCAGTAGTATGTCAGGATACAAAATCAATTCACAGAAATCGGTTGCATTTCTATACACCAACAACAAGAGAGAAGAAAGATAAATTAAGGGTTTGATCCCATTTATAATAGCAACTACAACCATAAGATACATAGGTAAAAGCCTAACCAAAGAATCAAAGAATATGTCTCAGAAAATTATAAAGTATTCATGAAAGAAATTGAGGAAGACAAAAAGAAATGGAAAAATGTTTCATGCTCATGGACTGAAAAAACAAATATTGTGAAAATGTCTATGCTACCCAAAGCAATCTACATGTTTAATGCAATTGCTATCAAAATACCATGCATTTGTTTTTCAAAGAAATGGAACAAATAGTCCTAAAATTTATATGGAACCAGAAAAGACCTCAAATAGCCAGAGGAATGTTTAAAAAGAAAGCCAGGGTTGGTGGCATCACATTTCCAGACTTCAAGCTCTATTACAAGGCTGTCATCATCAAGACATTATGGTACTGACACAGAAACAGACACATAGATCAATGGAACAGAATAGAGAACCCAGAAATAGACCCTCAGCTCTACAGTCAGCTAGCCTTTGACAAAGCAGGAAAGAATGTCCAATGGAAGCAAGACAGTCTTTCCAACAAATGGTGTTGGGAAAATTGGACAGCCATATGCAGAAAAATGAAAGTAGACCATTTCCTTACACCACACATGAAAATAGACTCAAAATGGGTGAAGGACCTCAATGTGAGAAAGGAATCCATCAAAATCCTTGAGGAGAACACAGGCAGCAACCTCTTTGACCTCAGCCGCAGCAACTTCTTCCTAGGAACATCGCCAAAGGCAAGGGAAGCAAGGGAAAGAATGAACTATTGGGACTTCATCAAGATCAAAAGCTTTTGCACAGCAAAGGAAACAGTCAACAAAACCAAAAGACAACTGACAGAATGGGAGAAGATATTTGCAAGCGACATATCAGATAAAGGGCTAGTATCCAAAATCTACAAAGAGCTTAGCAAACTCAACACCCAAAGAACAAATAATCCAATCAAGAAATGGGCAGAGGACATGAACAGACAATGCAACAGATGTCTGCAAAGAAGACATCCAGATGGCCAACAGACACATGAAAAAGTGCTCCACATCACTTGGCATCAGGGAAATACAAATCAAAACCACGATGAGATACTATCTCACACCAGTCAGAATGGCTAAAATGAACAAGTCAGTAAACGATAGATGTTGGCAAGGATGCAGAGAAAGGGGATCCTCCTACACTGTTGGTGGGAATGCAAACTGGTGCAGCCACTCTGGAAAACAGTATGGAGTTTCCTCAAAATGTTGAAAATAGGGGCACCTGGGTGTCTCAGCGGGTTAAGCCTCTTCTTTTGGCTCAGGTCATGGTCTCAAGGTCCTGGGATCAAACCTTGCATTGGGCTCTCTGCTCAGCAGGGAGCTTGCTTCCTCCTCTCTCTCTCTTTGCCTGATTCTCTGCCTACTTGTGATCTCTGTCTGTCAAATAAATAAATAAAATCTTTAAAAAAGTTTAAAATAGAGCTACCCTATGACCCAGCAATTACACTCCTGGATATTTACATTAGCGATACAAATGTAGTGATCCTAAGAACATGTGCCTCCGAATGTTTATTGCAGCAATGTCCACAATAGCCAGACTATGGAAAGAACATAGGTGTCCATCAGCATATGAATGGATAAGAAGATGTACTGTGTGTGTATATATATATATATATATATATATATATATATATAATGGAATACTATGCAGCCATCAAAAGAAATGAAATCTTGCCATTTGTAACAACGTCAATGGAACTAGAGGGTATTTGCTTAGCGAAATAAGTCAATCAGAAAAGAAAATTATCATATGATCTCCCTGATATGAGAAATTTGAGAGGCAAAGTAGGGGTTTTGGGAGTTAGGGAAGAAAATAATGAAACATGATGGGATTGGAAGGGAGACAAACCACAAGAGACACTTAATCTCACAAAACAAACTGAGGGTTGTGGGGGATGGGGTATGGAGAGGGTAGTAGGGTTGTGGACATTGGGGAGGGTATGTGCTATGGTGAGTGCTGTGTAGTGTATAAGCTTGATGATTAATGGCCCTGTACCCCTGGGGCAAATAATCCATTAGATGTTAATTTAAAAAAATGAAAAAAGAGGCCCCAGAAGGCTTCCTCAACCCCTCCCTCCTGAAGGACATGGCGAGAAGACATCTATGAACCAGAAAGTGAGTTCTAACCAGGCACAGAATTTCTTGGCACTTAGAGCTTGCATGTCCCAAACCTTACAAATGTAATAAATATATTTCTTTTTTTATAGGCCACCCATTCTATGGTATTTTTGTTAGCAGCCTAAAGAGACTGAGGTGAGCCCCTACTCTTTTTGTTTTCCAGACCAGAGACATGAATGAGGAAGTCTTCAAAACAACCTCAGACCCAATTTTTGGAACCACAGGGAAAGTCTTGATAAATGTCTATCTTTGCTCAGTTGCTAGATTCTAGAGCAAAATAAGTGAATCCTATTATTTTAAGCCACTGTATTATGGCAGTTTTGTAGGCAGGTGGAATTAGGTGGAACACCCTAGAAGAATAATGAAAGAGTGCCCCAGTTTCCAGCCCACAGACAGCTGATTGGAACCCTCAGGAAGTGAATGACTTTACTCTGCTAACAAAAAGTGGAAATTGGTCATAGACCCACTAACATCTGTTATGACAGAGACCTTCCATCCTACAATTAGATGAAAGTCATCTACTCACGTTTCATGGCTCTTTGCTTCCCTTTCATGAGCAACAGCACCTGCTCAGGGTCAGCCCCCAAGGTTATCTCTTTTCATTCCTCAGATCGACCTGTGCCTTGCCTCTATCCTCATCATGGGGAGACTCAGACCTTCTACACAAGGCAGCATCACCTGGGTAAGTCCAGCTGGCCCTTGAACAACGTAGGTTTGAACTGCATGGGCCCACTTACACATGGATTTTTTTTAAATGAATACAGTAAAATACCATATATGCATTTGCTCTTCAAAAAAAAATAATGAAATAAGGAAGACAATCATGACCTTCTTTCAGTTCCAATTTTATGCCCAGGAAAGTCATCTCGACTGACACTAGCTGTAAAATAACTGGGAAAAAACCCTCTCTCTCATGACCTGATCCCCATGATCCTCATGGTCTGATCCTCACTTCCATCCCCACTTGCTTGTTGAGAACTACTTTGCATGGTAACATACCGAATGTATAGGAGGCTGGAAAAAGAAGTGTCATGGCATTAGAGAGAAGAGAGAGAATTTGGTAAAGAACTTCTCTCCTGTTCTTTCATACACACAGGCATGAATGCTATTTTTATGACGAACCACCAATTTTCTCACTGGCACACATTGCGTTTAGGAAATACATCACTCGGTATTTGATTGCACAAGTGAATCGCAGGAAACAAGTGTAAGGACAATGGGAAGGTTGTCACCTAGTAAGGTTCACAGCATCACAGCTTTGTTAAAAAAAAAGATTCACATTGATTGTCAAAGAGCACTTCTTTTCTCAAATATAAGAAAGAAAACTATTCAGAGTGGGAGTGATTGATATGGGTTGAGGTTCATGATATCACTCAGTCACTATGCAACAGTCTCATACATTCAGGATGATCTGCATTGTGACTAATTCCATGGTGATGGTGTCCAGGGAGCCCACACTTCTCTGTTATTCAAGCGTTTTTCACTCTCCTTCCATTTGTGTTGTCATCCAATGGACAGCCAGTGTATATTCTCTAGTTTAAAACAAAGTAATGCTTCTTTTAAAAAGGACAAGTGGCTGAAAAATCAACATGTGGTGAAAACATTAGACTTTAATTCCAGATAGAAAAGAACAAGGTGAAAAACCAAATGGGCAACGTGATACCTTTGCAGTTCATGGGAATTCTTCTACACTCAGTCCCACATTCTTTCTTAATGAAGCAGCAAATATTTCTTGAAATAATAAAAATAAACAGTTACAAAATCCAAATTTGGGAGGTTCTTTGGGATTGCAATGCATGGATTTTTCTTACCTTGCTATATTGAAATGTGGAATCTAGAAAAACAAAAATGAAACAAACAAACAAAAATAAAGCAAAAACAACACACTCAAACACCAGAATAGATAATATGATGGTGCTTGCAGAGGCTGTAGGTGGATAAAATTGGGAGATGATCGTTAAAGGGAAACCTATTTCGTTCAGTTCAAGGATGAATTCTGGAGGTCCAAAGCACAGAGTGATGAGTAGAGCTACCAATATCTACTATATTCTTTCACGTTGCTGAGAGTTTCCATCTGTAGGGTTTCCACCAATAGCATAATGATAAAAATGTGGAAATGACATGACAGTATATGTGTATTCAAAATTCTGTTATACACGTTAACCTTACAGAAAAGTTATGAGCCAATAACAGGGCAATGAAGCTGCAGGGAAAACTCAGGACGACCCTTGAATAGTATGAAATGGAGTTTGGGGTTCTTTTGAGCAAGAGACTTCTTGTGACAGAACAGTCCTATACCTAGTAAGCCAACCTTGGTCCTACATAGAAACACCCATCTAGATGAACCCAGGGGAAGGAAAGAAAATATAAAAGAAGATAAATACAGAGAGGGAGGCAAACCATAAGAGATTCTTTACTACAGGAAACAAACATAGGTGGCTGTCAGGGAGGTAGGGGAGAATGGGGTCATTGATGGCAGGATGGGCCTGAAGGAGGGCACTTGATATCATGTGCACTGGGTGTGAGGAGCCACTAATGAATCACTCAACTCTACCCCTGAAACTAATAATACACTATACGTTACCTAAATGGAATTTCAAGAAAAATAACAATGAATCAAGGGATACAATACAAAATCACACAGATTATGATAGTATTCTTAAAATTCTATTATGACATGAAATCAGAAAATACACTCTTTCAATATAGGAAACATCTTGGTACAAGTAAATCAGAAAATTTTATGAGATCTTGTCCAGCTAGTGAACTTGATGAAGAAGGTTCTCTGATATCCAGGAATTCCTGGATTAATGGAATCCAGGTTTAATGCAGTCATAGGATGAATGCCATAGCACAGGACTTGAGTCCGGTGAAATCTCATTAGGGTTAAGATTATTTCAGGGATCCTTCATGTTTTGATTTTTGTTTTCTTAAAGTGATTGCATCTTATAATTTCAGCTCATCCAAATGTCATGTTCTGTCCCTGGAATGTTTTATTGTACTGTTGACTGTTATGGAAATTCATCATTAGATGAGTCTCTCTGCCCCATGGTGTGCATCACTGTGGATTATTTTGCTCCTGAAAATTTAGAATAAGGATATTTTTGAGATTTTTTAAAGAAAAAATCCTGATTATAATGATCCATGTATCTAAAGAGGAATTTACCCTTGCTCAATTCCACACTGAGAAAGTAACATGGAAATATGAGAGAGGAATGGATAGTCTTATTGGTACATAGAGATATGCTTTCTGATTAAGAAAATAATTGAAAAAATAATGAGAAAAAAAAGAAAATAATTGAGCAGGCCAAGTAAAAGGCAACTCTCTAGGATGCCCTCCATCATCAGAAGCTTTGGAGCCTCACTTTGCTGTCACTCAATCACCCTTGCTTTGCTGCCCACCAAGAATTAAATGAATACAGAAGGAAGGAAATAAATAAATAAACTGGCATACAATGAATATGTGGGCTCTTTCCATGTTTTTGCTCTTGTGGACTTTGGACATTTATCCAAACAACACACAGACAGCAATTTAAAGGGGCAGATGCTCCCCAACATTTATAGCAGCAATATCCACAAAAGGCATTAGTCTCTTAGCCATCTATCTATATGTCTTTGTTGGAATAAAATGTCTACTCATGTCTTCTACCCATTTTGAACTGGATGATTTATTTTTGGGGTGTTGTGTGTGATTAATGCCTTATAGATTTTGGACATCAATGCTTCCTTGGCTATGTCATTTGCAAATATCTTCTCCCATCTTGTACATTGCTTTCAATTTTGTTGATTGTTTCCTTCATGATGCAGAGATTTTCTTATTTTAATGAAGTCCCCAGAGTTGATGTGTGCTTTGGTTTCCCCCTCCTCAGGAATCTGATCCAGGAAGAAGGTGCTGCTGTCAGAAAGGCTTCTGCCTCTCTTCTCCTCTAGGATTTTAAAGGTTTTGTGTGTCACTTTTAAGTTCTTTGACACTTTTGAATTTATTCTTGTGTATGGGATCAAAGGATGGTACAGTTTCTTTCCTTTGCACATTCCTGTCCAGTTTTCCCAACACTACATTTTGAAGAGACAGTCTCTTTCCTATTTCATTATGATGCTTTCATCTTCCAAAACTGGTGATATTTTCTTATTACATTCTGTGAAAATCTTGGTTGATTTTGCTGACTTTTTTTTTTTAACAAGGCTAGCCACATTTGAGTCCTGTACAAGATTTTCCATGAGCTAAGATTTTAAAATATTTCCTATTGCCACTATAGTAAGAGAAAATGTCAGACATCATCATATTCACCTTTGAAAGCAACATAGGGGAAATATATACATATGCATATATATATATATACATATATATGTATATATATATTTAAATACATATATATGTATATATATTTAAATACATATATATGTATATATATATTTAAAGATTTTATTTATTTGGCTGACAGAGATCACAAGTAGGCAGAAAGGCAGGCAGAGAGAGGGGGAAGCTCTCTCCTGAGCAGAGAGCCCGATGTGGGCCTCAATCCCGGGACCTTGAGATCATGACCTGAGCCGAAGGCAGAGTCTTTAACCCACTAAGCCACCCGGGCGCCACTATATTTTAAATATATGTGAGATAACCTGTCTCAATTCCAACCCCCCTAAAATTTAGAATTCTAATAAATTCTGACTTGGCCATACTTCAAAAAATTTAAAGTTGAAATAATATTTTAATATCCCTCCTTTTTACTTTTTCAAAGTTTTTCAAATACTTTTATGTTACAGGAAAGTTAACCATGAAAATCACTGAACGTATGTATATCACTGGACATTTCTCCCTGACCTCCTTTGGGCATTCTTTGTGTCTCAACAGGGCATATCCCATGTACATCAACTCATTGGACTTTAAGAGCTCAATATCTGGTTTGTTCCTTTCACACTCGTCAAAGTGTTTCCCTTTTCTGAGTTTATGTTGTTATTTCTCCTGACCCACTCTCCCCCAAATAAAAAACAATAAATACATAAATAAAGCAAGCCTGAATTCATAAGAAGCATGACAGGGAGATCCCACCCATTCGAGCCCCTTAACTATTGGATTTTGTTGTCAAATTAACCTTGTGAAGTACGACCTGAGAAATGAGACAATAATCTACTTGGGTAAAGGGCAGAAAATAAAGGCTCTCTCCTTCCAGGTCAGAAGAATATTCTGGAGACCCCATGGCACACCGCCCCCTCCTCAGGAGGGAGAAAACAGACAGAGAGCATTTTTTGAATGGAGACATGGCCAACATTGTCCAGAAGCTGCTGTAGCACCTCTCCAGTAGGTCGGGAGGCAATGAAGCTCATTCCTCACTGAGCGTGTCCAAAAGTCCTCTGGGTGACTGTGCAGGTGCTCTGTGACGCTCAAAGTGTGAGTTTGTGTGCAGTTTGCCAGCTGTTGGGGACAATACAGAAGCTCCTCCTTCCCTGGGTGGAGTGGATGTCTGCCCCTGTTGATGGCAGTTCAGGATGTTCTGGGCTTGCTGGAGGTCGAGGTGCATTCGGTGCTACCCAGGATGTTAAACCAGGCAACATCTCAATATCTCAGTCTCCTTGCTGAGATAAACTGGTCATGCTCTGCTGTAGCCATGTTTGCTTGCTTTCCTACAACATGCCTCACTTTTTGGGGCCACGGTTTTTCTAAATAAGGAAGGCATTTGGTGTTCACATCATCTCAACATGGTGACTCTATGCCATGGCATGCTGATAGTAACCCTTTCAGTTATCTACCAAAAAGCCACCTAGGTCCACCATCAGCTTCTCCAGTCTATCTTCCCCCTCTTGGATACAAAGGACTGCAGCTCTGCTGGGGATACTGTTCTCCTTGGTAAACTATATACACTTCATTGCAGTCACAGATAACTTAAACAGAATATCAAAGTAAACATGTTTGGCTCATCCTCATGTGGGTAGGGAGTGCTCTAAGTGTACTTCCAAGAAATGAATATCTCTCTGAAGCTGTGGATGACAGTCAGCATGACCTGTTGCTTGGTGGATAAAGATAGACTGTGGTTTTCTTTTGTTTTGCAAACCAGTGCCAAAACCAATGAAAGAAGGTGGATATGTATTATCATCTTCTTTCAGTTCCAATGTTATGCCCAGGAATGTCATTTCCACTAACACCACCTGGAGAATATCTGGAAAAAGATTCTCTCTCTCATAGCCTGATCCCCATGACTCTCATTGGCTGATCCTCACTTTCATTCATACTTGCCTTTTGAGAACTAATTTGCAGGGCCACATAACAAATGTCAAAGAGGCTGTAAAAGGATGTCCCATGGCACTAGAAGAAAGAGGAGAGAGTTTGGTAAAGAAATTATCCCTGTTCTTTCATACACACAGGCATGAATGTTATTTTATAAAAAACCACCAATTTTCTCAGTGGCAGACATTTCATTTAGGAAATATATCACTCAGTATTTGATTGCACAGGTGAATCCCAGGAAACAAGTGCATGAATGATGGGAAGGGTGTAACCAGTAACATTCACAGCATCATGGCTTTGTTGGAAAAAAAATCACATTAATTGTTAATGGGAGTTGTTTTCTCAAATATAATAAAGAATACTATTCAGAGTGGGAGTGATTAATATGGCTTGAGGTTTATGCTATCACTCAGTCACTATGGGACATTCTCACACATTCAGGATAATCTTCATCATGACTCATTCCATGGCGATGGTGGTCAAGAACTCATTCTTCTCTGTGTTTCAAGCATTTTTCACTCTCCTTCTGTTTTTTTTTTTTTTTATAATCCAATGGACACCGAGTGTATGTTCTCTAGTTTCCAACAAGTAAATCTTTAAAAAAGGACAAGGAGCTGAAATTCCAGTTGAGTGGAAAACATTGCAGTTGAATTCCACGTAGACAAGAACCAGGTGAAAAATGAAATAGCCAATGAAATACTTTGCAATTCATGGGAATTCTTCTACACCTAGTTGCACATTCTTTCTCAATGAAGCAGTACATATTTTGTGAGATTTAATGAAAAGTTACAAAATCCAATTTTGAAAGATTCTTTGAAATTGTGAAGTATGGATTTTCTTACCTTGCTATATTGAAATGTGGAATCTAGAAAAACAAAATGAAACAAACAAAAATAAAACAACACCACCACACTCAAAAACCGGAATACAGAATTTGATAGTGTTTGCCAGGGGCTGTGAGTGGATGAAATTGGGAGACGTTCATCAAAGAGAAACCTTTTCCATTCAGTTCAAGGATGAATTCTGCAGATGTATAGCACAGAATGATGACTATAGCTACCAATACCTACTAGATACTTGGACATTGTTGAGCATTTCTGTCTGTTAGGTTTTCACCAATAACATAATGGTAAACATGGAAATGACTTGACAGTATACGTGTATCCAAACATTCTGTTATACACGTTAATCTTACAAAAAAGTTATGAGCCAATATCAGGGCAATGAAGCTGCAGGGCAAACATAATACGACCCCTGAATAGCATGAAATGGAGCCTGGGGCACTTCTGAGCAAGAAACTTCTGGTGACAGTACAGTCCTAAGTCTGGTAAGCCAACCTGGGTCCTACATAAAACACCCATCTAGATGAACCCAGGGGAAGGAAAGGAAACGTAAAAGAAGATAAATACAGAGAGGGAGGCAAACCATAAGAGACTCTTCACTACAGGAAACATATGTAGGGTGGCTGGTGGGGAGGTAGGGAAGCATGGGGCATTAATGGAGGGATGGGCATGATATGGGCACTTGATATCATGAGCACTGGGTGAGGTGCCACTGATGAATCACTCAACTCTACCCCTAAAACTAATAATACACTATATGGTCACTAAATGGAACTTCAAGAAAATAACAATGAATCAATTCATACAATAAAAAAATCACATATATTATGATATTATTCTTAAAATTCTATTAAGACATGAAATGAGAAAGTGCACTGTTTTGAACAGGAAACATCTTGGTACAAGTAAATCATATAATTTTATGAGATCTTGTACAGGAAGTGAACTTGATGAAGAAAGTTCTCCAATATCCAGGAATTCATAGGCTGGGCTAATGTGCCCATAGGATGAATGCTGTACCATGGAAGGCTTGAGTCCAGTGAAATCTCATTAGAGCTAAGATAATTTCAGGGATCCTTCATGTTTTGAGTTTGTTTTCTAAAAGCGGTTTCCTCACATATGTCATCTCATCCAAGTTTTGTGTTCCCAGCCATGGAATGTTTTATGGTACTGTTGAGTGTTATGGAAATTAGGCATTAGATGGGTCCCTCTACACTATGGTGCACTTCACCTGTAGATTCTTTTGCTACTGAAAAAGTAAAATAGGGTCCATTTTGAGTTTTTTCTTTAAGATTTTATTTATTTATTTGACACAGAGAGATCACAAGTAAGCAGGGAGGCAGGCAGAGATAGAGGGGGGAAGCGGGCTCTCTGAGCAGGGAGCCTGCTGTGGGGCTTGATCCCATGATACTGAAACCATGACCTGAGCTGAAGGCAGAGGCTTAACCCACTGAGCCACACAGGTACCCCTTGAGTTTTTTTTTAAGAAAAAAATCCTGATTATAAAGATCCATGCATTTAAGAAGGCCTCTCCCCTTGCTCAAATCCATGCCAAGAACCTAACTAGGAAATATGAGAGAAGAATGGAAATCCTTATTGGTACATAGGGATATCCTTCCTGATTAAGAAAATAATTGGGAGACAAGATGGTGGAGAAGTAGGAGGAGGTGCCATTTCAACCTGTACCCTAAAGTAAACTGTTGACCTACTAAAGAACTTTGATCACCCATGAAATCAGCCTGAGATTAGAATTATATAATTCTGGATCTCTGTGAGTGCAAAAGATGCTAGTGGGCAGGTAAAGCGGAGTGGGAACATTGGACTGATATCAGAAGATAAACAAAAGGGGGAGGGAACGACCAGAAGCAACCCATTGGAAAGTAATACCCCAATACGAGAGTGCCCTGCAATTGGGGAGCAGCATTACCTTGGAGTCTGGTTGAAAGCACTTAAAAGAGCAAAGGATCGTGGGAGGAAATTGTTGGGATTAGGCAGTTAGGGACAGGGGCTTAAGTCTGCTGACTCAGGACAGCCACTGCTGGCACTGAGCCAGAGGGAATGCGGCAAAGAAGCCAGGTCTTGGTCCCTGAGTCATCAGTATGCCAGAGGCCAGAGAGTTTCTGGGTGGCAGCTCCCACGAGGGTGGGGGAGCCTCACCAGCCAGCAGAACTACAACCTTTTGCACTCTCCACGTGTGCACTGTACGACCAGAGTCTGAGTCGCACCACATACCCTCCCCTGAGAGAGGTACATGCAGGGACCTGCTGGCACTCTGTTGGATCCTAGAGAGTCTGAGCACTCCCAGCCCAGGCCAGCCTGAAAATCTCAGTGTGCTATCACTGCTTGGGACCTCTCTGGCAGTCTGGAGCTGCCCAGACAGCCACAGCTATCATGGTTTTGAGTACAAGCAGGAGTTCCTGTGACCCCAGAGACCCTGACTGGGAATGTGCTCTGCCAGCAGCAGAGGGGGATGTATATGCTCAGGGGCACCCAGAGGGGAACAGACTGAGGCTTCTCTCTGAGAAGGAGACCTGGGTGCAGTTTGCTCTCCTTTAAACCTCCAAAAAACATTAAAAGCCACCAAGGGGAGAGAAAACAAACAAACAAACAAACTTCCAGAGCCTGAAAAACCGGTTTCCTCAAAGCCCACCCCTTTGATGGGAGCAGGAGGACTTAACTCCAGCAAGACTCCCTGAAAACCCATGTGGCAGGCCCCTCCCCCAGAAAGGCAACCAAAAAAAAAAAAAAAAAAAAAGACAAGGACAACCACCACTATTTCATAGATACAACTTTCATTTTTAATTCATTCCCATTACTCTAGTTCTTTTCATTTTTTATATATAACTTTTTTTAATTTAAGCTTTTTTATTTAAACATATAATGTAACCCCACCACCCTCTCCCAACCCCTCTCCCCGCCACCACCCTCAGTTTGTTTTTTTTCCAATACATTTTTTTTATTTAAACTTTTTTAATTTAAACATAGAATGTAACCCCAAACCCTCTCCCCCCCCCCCCCCCCTCAGTTTGTTTTATGACATTAAGAGTCTCTTTTGGTTTGTCTCCCTCCTGATCCCATCTTGTTTCATTTTTTCTTTTCCTACCACCTTAACCCCCACCCCCCATTGCATCTCCACTTCCTCATATCAGGGAGATCATGTGATAGTTGTCTTTCTCCAGTTGACTTATTTCGCTAAGCATAATATGCTCTAGTTCCATCCATGTCGTCGCAAATGGTAAGATTTCATTTCTTTTGATGGCTGCATAGTATTCCATCGTATATATATACCACCTCTTCTTTATCCATTCATCTGTTGATGGACGTCTAGGTTCTTTCCATAACTTGGCTATTGTGGACATTGCTGCTATAAAGATTCGGGTACACGTGCCCCTTCAGATCACTACGTTTGTATCTTTAGGGTAAATACCCAGTAGTGCAATTGCTGGGTCATAAGGTAGCTCTATTTTCAATTTTTTGAGGAACCTCCATGCTGTTTTCCAGAGTGGTTGCACCAGCTTACATTCCCACCAACAGTGTAGGAGGGTTCCCCTTTCTCCACATCCTCGCCAGCATCTATCATTTCCTGACTTGTTCATTTTAGCCATTCTGACTGGTGTGAGGTGGTATCTCATTGTAGTTTTGATTTGTATTTCCCTGATGCCCAGTGATGTGGAGCACTTTTTCTTGTGTCTGTTGGCCATCTGGATGTCTTCTTTGCAGAAATGTCTGTTCATGTCCTCTGCCCATTTCTTGATTGGATTATTTGTTCTTTGGGTGTTGAGTTTGCTAAGCTCTTTATAGATTTTGGATACTAGCCCTTTATCTGATATGTCGTTTGCAAATATCTTCTCCCATTCTGTCAGTTGTCTTTGGTTTTGTTGACTGTTTCCTTTGCTGTGCAAAAGCTTTTGATCTTGATGAAGTCCCAATTGTTCATGTTTTCCCTTGCTTCCCTTGCCTTTGGCGTTGTTCCTCGGAGGAAGTTGCTGCGGCTGAGGTCGAAGAGGTTGCTGCCTGTGTTCTCCTCAAGGATTTTGATGGATTCCTTTCTCAAGTTGAGGTCCTTCATCCATTTTAAGTCTATTTCCATGTGTGGTGTAAGGAAATGGTCCAATTTCATTTTTCTGCATGTGGCTGTCCAATTTTCCCAACATCATTTGTTGAAGAGGCTGTCTTTTTTCCATTGGATATTCTTTCCTGCTTTGTCGAAGATTAGTTGATCATAGAGTTGAGAGTCTATTTCTGGGCTCTCTATTCTGTTCCATTGATCTATGTGTCTGTTTTTGTGCCAGTACCATACTGTCTTGATGATGACAGCTTTGTAGTATATATATAACTTTTTAACCTATTTACCATCACCATGAGATGTTCAGTACATCAAATTCCATAATAACCTATTAACCTGAACTTTTTGATACATATACCTGTGTTTTCTTTTGCTTTTCTATTTTTAAACTTTTAAAAATTAAATTTAATTTAATTTTAGTTTAATTTTTAATATTCATATAGAGATAAGCTTCCCCAATCAATGCTACCTCTATAGGTAAACCAGTTTTTAATCCCCCTTTCTCTTAGGAAAGTTGAATACTTTAACAAAGATATCAAGATACATCCAGGAAAAATCAAAATAACCTTCCTCACCTACATTGAGAATTTATAACCACTCTCCCATCTTTTTCTTCTGCCAGTGTTTCTGTGTATTTATTTTTGTACTGGTAGTATATAAATCTTATACTTGGGGTTCTTTTTGATGATGTTCTTTTGTTTCTTTGTTTTTATTTTTTTTCTCTTATCATCTACTTTTGTCAGTCTTTTTGTTTGTCTCTTTTTGTTCGTTTACTTCATAAATCTTATCTTGGGGCCCATTTGGGCTGGGCCTTCTCTTTTATCTTTCTTTTTTCCCCCTGTCTCTCTCTCTCTCTTTCCTTTTCTCTTTCCCTTGAGTGGGGACTCTTGATTGCTCAGAAGATGCACCTTGCCTGCACCATGGTCAATACATTCAGCTACCCATTTGTTCATCCATCTCTCACCAAAATGACTAGGAGGAGGAATGCCCAAAGAAAAAAAATTCAGAGACTGGGCCTTCTGCATCAGAGTTATTGGATATGGACATAGACAGTATGTTGGAAAGGGAATTCAGGCTAAGAATTATCCAGGCAATAGCTAGGTTGGAGAAAGCCATGGATGACAAATAGAATTGATTAGGGCAGAAGTGAAAGCCACCAGGGATGATATTCACAATGTTCTCAATGAGTTCCAATCAAATCTAAATTCTCTAAAAGCTAGGGTAACTGAGACAGAAGATAGAATTAGTGATCTGCAGGCCAAACAGAGAAAAAGGATCAAGAGAAAGCCTGGAACAAACAGTTTAGAAGGCACAAAAACAGAATTAGGGAAATAAGTGACGCCATGAAACATTTTAACATCAGAATTGTTGGAATCCCTGAGGGGGAGGAGAAAGAAAGAATACTAGAAGATATAGTTGAACAAAGTCTCCATGAAAATTTCCCCAATCTCAGGAATGGAACCAGGGTTCGTGTACTAGAGACAGAAACGTCTCCCCCCAAGATCACAGAATCTAGAAAGATCTCAAGACACCTGATAGTGAGAATGATGAATCATAATTATAGACAGGAGCCTTTGAAAGCAGCTAAGACAAAGAAATTACTTATGTACAGAGGAAAGCCCATCAGAATAATGTCAGACCTGTCCACAGAAACCTGGCAAGCCAGAAAGGGCTGGCAAGATGTATTCAGGTGTAAATGAGAAGAACATGCAGATGGCAAGATGTATTCAGATGTAAATGAGAAGAACATGCAGCCAAGAATACTTTATCCAGCAAGACTGACATTGAAAATGGATGGAGAGATAAAGAGCTTCCAAGACCAGCAAGGTTTAAAAGAGTATGCAACCACCAAGCTGACACTGCAGGAAATATTAACAAAGGTTCTATAAAAGGAAAAATCCCAAGAATATCATTGAACAGAAATATATGGAGACAATCTATAGAAACAAAGACTTCACAGGTAACACGATGTCAATAAAAATGTATCTTTCAATAATCACTCTAAAGGTGAATGGCCTAAATGCGCCCATAAAACGATACAGGTTGCAGCGTGGATAAAACAACAGGCCATCCATATGTTGTCTACAAGAGACCCATTTTGAACCTAAGGATACACCCAGACTGAAAGTGAAGGGATAGAGAAGAATTTTTCATTCCAATGGGCCTCAAAAGAAGGCTGAGGGTGGTGGGGTTACATTATATGTTTAAATAAAAAAGCTTAAATAAAAAAAAGAAGGCTGAGGAAGTGATTCTCATATCAGATAAATTAGATTTTAAACTAAATACTGTAGTCAGAGATACAGAAGGACACAACATAATTCTTAAAGGGACTATCCACCAAGATGATCTAACAATTGTAAATATTTATGCCCCCAATATGGGAGCAGCCAATTACATAAGAAAATCAAGATAAAGAGTCATATTGATATGAATACATTAATAGTAGGAGATCTTAACACATCACTTTCAGTAATAGATCATCCAAGCAAAAAATCAATAAAGAAACAAGAGCATTGAATGACACATTGGACCAGATGGACCACATAGATATATACAGAACATTCCACCCTAAAGCAACAGAATACTCATTCTTCTCGAGTGCACATGGAACTTTCTCCAGAATAGACCACATACTGGGTCACAAATCAGGGCTCAACCAATACCAAAAGACTGAGATTATTCCCTGCATATGCTCATATCACAATGCTTTGAAACTGGAGCTCAACCACAAGGAAAAGTTTGGAAGGATCTCAAACACCTGGAAGCTAAAGCCCACCTTGCTTAAGAATGTTTGGATCAACCAGGAAATCAAAGAAAAACTTAAATAATTCATGGAAACCAATGAGAATGAAAACACTTCGGTCCAAAACCTATGGGATAGAGCAAAGGCGTTCCTGAGGGGGAAATACATAGCCCTCCAAGCCTCCCTCAAAAAAATGGAAAAAATCCAGAATATACCAGCTGTCTCTACACCTTAAAGAACTGGAGAATCAACAACATATTCAGCCAACTCCACACAGAAGAAGGAAAATAATGAAGATTAGAGCAGAGAACAATGAGATAGAAACTAGAGATACAGTAGAATGCATCAATGAAACTAGAAGCTGGTTTTTTGAAAGAATCAATAAGATTGATAAACTATTGGCCAAACTAATCCAAAAGAAAAGAGGGGAGGCCCAAATTAATAAAAATTAGGAATGAAAATGAGAGATCACAACTAACACCAAGGAAATAGAAACAATAATCAGAAATTACTATTAGCAGGGGTGCCTGGGTGGCTCAGTGGGTTAAAGCCTCTGCCTTCAGCTCAGGTCATGATCCCAGGGTCCTGGGATCGAGCCCACATCGGGCTCTCTGCTCAGCGGGGAACCTGCTCCCTCCCCCCACCTCTCTCTGCCTGCCTCTCTGACTACTTGTGATCTCTGTCTGTCAAATAAATAAATAAAATCTTTAAAAAAAGAAATTACAATCAACATTTATGTGCTAATAAGTTAAACAATCTAGATGAAATGGATGCATTCCTGGAAAACTATAAAGTTCCAAAATTGAACCAGGAAGAAATTGACAACCTGAATAGACCAATGCCTAATAACGAGATTGAAGCAGTGATCAAAAACCTCCCAAAAAACAAGAGCCCAAGACATGATGGATTCTCTGGGGAAATTCTACCAAATTTTCAAAGAAGAAATAACACCTATTCTCCTGAAGCTGTTTCAAAAAATACAAGCAGAAGGAAAACTTCCAGACTCTTTTTATGAAGCCAGCATTACCCTGATCCCCAAACCAGGCAAAGACCCCACCAAAAAGGAGAATTTCAGACCAATATACCTGATGAATATGCTTCGATTTTCAACAAGATCCTAGCAATAAGATCCAACATTACATTAAAAACATTATCCACCATGACCAGGTGGAATGTACCCATGGGGTTCACGGGTTGTTCAATATTCACAAATCAATCAATGTGATAGAACAAATCAATAAGAGAAGAAAGAAAAACCACATGGTTCTCTCAACTGATGCAGAAAAAGCATCTGACAGGGTACCACATCCATTCCTGATGAAAACGATTCAAAGTATAGGGATAAAGGGAACATTCCTCAATTTCATAAAATCTCTCTATGAAAAACCCACAGAAAATATCATCCTCAATGGGGAAAAGCTGACAGCCTTCCCTTTGAGATCAGGAACACAAGAAGGATGCCCAATCTCACCACTATTGTTCAACATAGTACTAGAAGTCCTAGCAACAGCAATCGGACAACAAAGAGATATAAAATGTATTCAAACTGGCAATGAAGAAGTCAAACTCTCTCTTTTTGCAGATGTTCTGATGCTTTATATGGAAAACCCGAAAGACTCCACCATCAAACTACTAGAACTAGTCGATTTTAGCTATTCTGACAAGTACAAAGTGATATCGTACTGTGGTTTGGCCTTACTTTTCTTTGATGATGAGTGATGTGAAGCATCTTTTTTTTTTTCCTTTTGTGTGCCCGATATTTTTCAACAGAGTTCAATGTAGGTAACTCATAGTATAGTATTAGTTCCATGGGTATAGTTAAGTGGTTCATCAGTTGCATAGGATACCCCATATTTATTACATCAAGTGTCCTCCTTCATGACCATCACCCAATAAACCCCTGCTCCCCCCACGCACATCGTGTCCAGCAACCCTTAGTTTGTTTCCTAATAGTTGAAGGGTCTCTTACAGTATATGTCTCTCTCTCCTTATTTATCTTATTTTATTTTTCCTTCCCTTCCACCATGTTCATCTGTTTTCTGCCTGAAGTTCCACTTATGAGTGAAATCGTATGATGTTTGTTTTCTTTGAAATTAGTTATTTTGCTTAGCAGTATACACTCAAGCTGCACCCATGTTTTCTTAAATCCAAGATTTGGTTTTGGATGGCTGAGTAATATTTCATGGTATATATGTACATCACATCATTATCTATCCATCAGCCAATGGATACCTTAGCTCATTCAATGTATTGGCTCTTGTGGACATTGGACCTTTCCCTAAAGGACACACATGCAGTGATTTGTAGGGGAAGACCCTCCCCAACATTTATAGCAGCAATGTCCACAAGAGCCAAAATATGGAAAGTGCACCTTTTCATGAGTCTCTTAGCCACCAGTTTATATGTCTTTGTTGGAAGAAAATGTCTACTCAAGTCTTCTACCCATTTTGAACTGGATGATTCATCTTGGGGGTATTGTGTGTGATAAGTGCCTTATAGGTGTTGAACATGAAAGCTTCCTTGGCTATGTCATTTGCAAATATCTTCTCCCATCCTGTACATTGTCTTTCAGTTTTGTTGATTGTTTTCTTGACCATGCAATGAATTTCTTATTTGTATGAAGTCCCCGGGGTTCATGTGTGCTTTGGTTTCCCCCACCTCAGGAAACTGATTAAGGAAATAGTTGCTGCTGACAGAAAGGCTTCTGCCTTCTCCTCTAGGGTTTTAATGGTTTTGTATCTCACATACACAAAAAACTACTGCTTTTCAATTTTTTCTTGTGTCTGGGATCAAAGAGTGGCCCAGTTTCATTACCTTGCATATTCATATCCAGTTCTCCCAATATTACATGTGTAAGAGACTCCCTCTTTCCTATTGCATATTCATTATTATGTTTTCATCTTCTGAACCGGGTGATATTTTCTTACTACATCTTTGAAAAAATCGTTCAATTTCAATGACTTGATTTCAATAAGGCTAGCCACCTTCGAGTCCTGGAAAGATTTTCCATGAGCTAACATTTTAAAATATTTTGTATTGCCACTGTAGTAGGAGAAAATGTCAGACATCATTGTATTCGCGTTTGAAAACAAAATAGGGGAAATATATATTTTAAATATATGTGAGATGATCTCTCTCATATCCAACCTCAAAAAAAAGTAGAATTCTAATAAATTCTGACTTGGTCATACTTCAAAAAATTTAAAGTTGAAATGTTTTAATATCCCTCCTTTTTACTTTTTTGAAGTTTTTCAAATACTTTTATGTTATAGAAAAGTTAACCATGAAAACTGCTGAACATATGTACATCATTGGACACTTCTCCCCAATATCGACTGGGCATTCTCTGTGCCTCAACAGGGAATATTCCATATACACCAACTCTTTGGACATTGAAAGCTAAATATCTGCTTTGTTCCTTTCACACTTCTCAAAGTGTTTCCCTTTTCTGAGTTTATGTTGGTATTTCTCTCGATCTGTGCCTCCCATCCACAAAAACAATAAATACATAGGAAAAGCAGAAATTTCTCATAAGCTGAGGAATTTGGCAGAAGTGTACTTTGGCAAGAGGCCAGAAAGGAAGTTTCTCGAGATAACAAAGGATATCAT